>BGPR01002673.1:0-20776 GCA_013235015.1 Araneus ventricosus
TTTCATCTATATTATAAAAGATGTTAGTAGGAGTAAAATATACATGGATTATTCTAATAATTTGTTACACAACAGAACTTCTGTAGAATATGTGTTAGTTGGTGCACCTCTTTTCCCACAATATTGGTTACAAGAATTATAGCATTAGTTATGAAAATATTATAACATGGGGTCATAACTTATCACATAATCTGCTAATATATCATTTCTATTTTATTTTCAGATGTTAAATATCAGTTTATTATTTTCAATTCGAGTTTTTTAAATTAAAATCAAGAGTAGCCTTCCGAATTATTATTAGAAGGAACAAATTAGCATTCGTCTAGTAGCAAAGACTGTCAAATTTGTTTCTCACACACAATGTACGACTTAATGTAGGATGTACCATATAAATTTCAAAATTTGCAATTATAAGAAACAATCACACTCAATAAAAGTTGTTCATTAGAAATTTATTTATACAATACATAATGTAAAAATTTAGAGGATACAATTTTGAAAATGAGAAATTTCTGAACATTATTGAAGTGTCACAATGGAAACATTATTAAAATAACATTCAAATTTCCCAACTTCTTGATGTGCATTAGACAGAATAGTTAACTACATAAGTTACTTGTATAATCAGTTATATTTTACTGTGATTTATTTATTAAAAATAATTTTAAGAAATTAATATTTTAGCAGATAGGCATGTATTACCAGCAAAGAACTAAATATTCATATAAGAAAATGAAATAAAAAAAATTAAAAAACGTTTTTAAGGAGATCATAATTTCTCTTAGAAGCTGCAGAACAGTTATTTTTATACTTATACACAATGGAAGTCGGAAAAAAAAATCATGAGATACTCTCAGCTGTCAAATAAGACGGGGACATTGTTAAAAAGTATATTGGCAGTAAAGAAAATAAATAATTTGAATTTAGATATATGAATAAAAGACAAGTAGTTTTTAGGACACTGAAATATTAACAGACCTTTTTTACTTGCTAATTATATTGATTATACTTTCTTACTGTTCGGAATAGTTGTAAGAATACAGCTCTTTAAGCGTTAAAAAAACTGCTTTAATAACTTATTAAAATATTTCTAAAAATTCTGTTATTTCATATAGGTAATTATATTTTACCGATTTCGACGGAAACGGCCAATTAACAGCCAAACTATAATTTATATAAATTTATGCCTTATTTTTCAGGGAATTTCATGATTATTCTATTTATTTTCAGCTATAACAAATTTTAAAAAGTAAATAAATATTCAAAAAGAAAACTAACCTATGATACCAGCAGACACTAATTCAGATATGCAAGCCATCGCCGGCTGTTACACATATAACTGAAATATCATAACCTAGGAATACGATAACCAAAGAAAATTAGGTAAATAAATTAAGCCAGAAATCAAAAATAAACTCTCTCTAACAGACACCAACGTGCTCAGATCGCACATTTTATCGACAGGAATGAAGAATCCGCAATACAACTTTTTACAACCGGATGTTACTTTCTTTAGGGACGATTTGCCGAACACAGGCAAATGTTAGATTTTTCAAATATTATAAATATTTTCCCTATATTTGTCTTATGTTTTTGCCTTTGAGAGTACTGTTTATTTCTAATTTTAAACAAATAATGCATATGGGCATAATTTCAAAATAGCGATATCGACGCAACAATGAAAATGGAACTTCAATCAAAGCGAATGAACGAGCGATGTAAATTTAAAAAAAACAATAATAAAGAAATTCTATCAGCCACCAAGAGGTCTATTTGAGGATAAAAAAGATTGCTTTCATAGTGAATGACACTTTTTCTTATCTATAACGTTACTGTTCCAACGCAGGAATTGAAGGTATGAAAAACTATGTTGTGATTGGATGAAATAGTTTTGGTTTCTATTTTTGGAATATCGCCCTAGAGCAGAATAGATGGATATTCCCAATGGATGGATAGCTTAAAAAATAAAATAAATAAATAAAACTATAAAATTTAATATTTTTCTTTGAATTTATGTGATTTGATCTGAAGTATAACAATGCATTTTAAAAGATTGACTCTCGAGCTAAGACAATGCATTAGCATTTCAGGAATCAGGAACTATATGTCTGAAAGCAATCAAACAATCATTTTTTTGTCGAAAGTTTTAACTAGTTGCATGCGTCGTCTGTATCCGTTTTTAAAAATTTTGTTTAAAAAATGCAGGGGTATCCTTTTTTGAATGAAGTCATTAAAAAGCGAAAAATAGCGAGATCTTGAGAAAGATAGCAATATGAAGAGATAGCACTATTAATATCATAAGAACTGGAATCTCAGCCAAATGTCACGTTTGTTTCGCAGAATTGAAAACTTGTCTTACGGGACGTAGAGGCAAGAGGTGAAATTTTCTGGCTTACATGTCAAATCAAAATTTCCGTGGAGCAAAATACTAACTTAATTTGTTTATTTGCATGAATCTGCATATAAAAATAAAGAAACATCACCTTCATCAAGTGTTGGCAACTCTTGCTTGTTAACTTTTAAATAACAGTACAAGGGGCAATTCTTTAAATGTTAAGAAATTAATACGTTTTTGTACAGAAATTATTACAGTTTTGCTATTTTTTTTCTTTTACAAAAACAGTTTATACATCTCAACATGATAAAAATTTGGAAACTATTATTGTGAAAAGACGATAGGAAGTTTGCATCCTATGCCGACTAATAAGATCAGAAACGAACATATGCTGCAAAAATCTCAAAGGTCGAAATATGCACAACATAAAAAGTGCCTTTTACCTATTATCGTAGCCCAAAGTTTTTACCTTCAATACCAGATGTTAATTTCTCTGCATTTTAGCTTAATCAAATCAACAACGTTCGATATCTGTTTAATTTAGTAGTATTAAAAGAATTTTTCTTGCAGTAGTTGCCACCCAGATCGTTTTGCTGCACGTTATATTTTCTGTGTACCGCCAGTTAAAATTAAATGGCAAGCCTATAATTATATTCTACGAAATATTTATTTTCATCTAATAATAATAATTTATCTGAACTGATTCTTCATTGAATAAATATCGATAAAATTAAATGACGTGTGAGGAAACTAAAATGCTTCATCTTAGGCTTCAATTAAAGCGAATTGATAAAAATAAGTGAAGACAGAAAAAATAATTTTAACGTTTAAAAAAGAGAGAGATAGAGTGATAGAGCAGAGTTTCGGAGTGATAATCTGTGACTGAAAGGGTCTGCAAAGCGAGGAGAGGCGGAGGCAGAAATTTTCCGACGAGGAGGCAAACATCTCCGAGGAGGGGGAAGCAAAATTTCTCTAATTTAGCTCCAAAATTACACATTATAATTAATTTTAAGTTTAATTAAATATAATTAAGTATTAATTAGCTAATTATAATAAATAATTATTTGAATTAATATTTTTAAATTAAATATTTTAATTATATTTAAAATTAATTATTTTTAAGTAATTTGTATGATGTTGGGGCAGTAAGAATTGTCTGATGGAAAGATGAGCAATATTAGAAATTGAAGAATTAAGAACATAAATCTCATAGCAAATGAAATGAACCGCACTGATATTGGAAGTTGCACATTATTATTTAAATCTCATGGCAAAATAAAATAATAACTCAAACAAGTGTTCAAGAAACAAATAAACAATAAATAATTATTAACTTATTAATACTAGATAAGATACAGTTAGAACGGGAACTGTCGATCGCCACCCAAGTTTTGTACACTGAAGGTAATAGTTACGGAAACAAGGAATATATTGATTGCTATCATCTGCATTTTATCTTCAAATGGACAACTGATGCCTGGAGTATTCGAACCTACTTTAGGCACTGTACAATGTTATCTTTACCGTTTAAAAATATCTATAAATATTTCCTTTTTACTCTGTGTTGTATCCAAGAATCGGAAAGACAGAACATGTGGACCCTCTAATGCCGACCGACACTTATGATGCACCGCTGCACTTTTTCATCGACCAACCGAAATCAGTGCGTGTGTATGAGAGGCACAAAGGAATTCGAGATCTAGCACACTTACCGACACCGATAAAATGTTGACAAATGTTGGGGAAGAGCAACGCAAATTCTTGACGTCTTGTCTACTTACTTGACTTCTTGTCTTACTTTTTAAACGGATCTTCGAAGGAAATTTCGAAACCAGAAAAAAATCACAATATATTTCTTTTTAGAAAGATAATTAGTGTTTTATGCCTTGGGTTTTCTTTTTACATAAAATTTGGTTAAAAGAATTTTTAAATAATGATGAAATTTTTTAACTAAAAATGTGTCGCTGAAGACACTGATTTGAAAAATGCACATGGGTAAAATGAACTAATGAAAAATTAGATTTCCCATGTACTTATTTATATCAACATATTTGGTCTAAAAATGAGTATATATTATAGAAAAACAATAAATCAGTTCTTTAATTTGATTTCCTCCGTCTTCATTTTTAAGCACTTGTGCTTATTTCTTTTATCTTGGAGATATTGCAAGCTTGAGTGTGCTCAAAAATGAGTATTTGTTGCTCAATTTAAGCAATGGTTTATCTCAATGCGATATATATGAATATTCTATCAACAATTTTTTTATTTAATCATTGTTTTATTGCGACATTTTTATCTAAAAGCAATTGAAAATTCAGAAGCATTTAGAATTATATAGCTTGAAGTAATTAGCAGAAGAAAAAAAAATTACACTCCGATTTCATATTTATAATATTTAATATGGAATCTGAATAATTTAGGTATGAATTCATTCAATAAGTTTATTGCGTAATTGGATAAGTTCTTTTACTGTGGTAAGCTACCATATCATATAATATTTTAATTTTACTCGCCAAATTGCAGTCGCCAATATTTTATTAGTAAAATAATTGTAACTTATTGAATTAGATCGCAAAAAATACAGATATTTTTCAGTTAAATAAATCTAATTCCCATTTACACATTTTACTCCATTTGTTTATGACGAATTGATATCAGTTGGCTAAAACAAAGCAACTCTTCTTAATATGCATATAATGCAAAAGAGTGGCGACAGCTGCTGCCTATGTTTTTACTAGATTGACTTTAACCATTAACCAGACTTTAGACAAGGAATCTTCATAAACTAAAACACTTTATATCAGAAAACCTCGCAAATTTATTGCTGAAAAAGTAATGACTGGGTAAATAAAATGTCGTTTCTTAAACGTTCATTAAAATTTGAATATGCGTGCATAGAACCCTGGGAATCCGAACCCCAGGAATCCGAAATTCCGAACAACTTTTTTTGATTTACTGAAAAATGGAGGGAAAATAACATTTATGAATCAGAAACAAAGCTAATGTTTATTCCTAACTTAAAAGAAGTATTCGAATTGGTTTGTAAGAATGAATACAGCAGCTTAATTAGTAGAAATAAACTCGGAAATATTCTTTTTAACCTCAACTTGTTTGCCACTGTACTGTGCGAATTGCCGTGGGCTCTTTCCGTACCCCTTCAAAGAGCACCCAGAGTCTATACTCTACCGTAGGGGTTTCCAACCTTTGTTACTTCGAGTACCCTTTGATTAATGTTTATATTTTCGCGTACCCCCTATAGTATAGGGGGTACGCGAAGTATAGTATATATTTCGCGTATCCCCAGTATACTGTCATATCCTGCGCCCACTATCAACCATCTGTCTATACAAGGAAGTTTTTAACAATAATATTAAGGGTTTAGATCAGCTTAAGAGTCAAATGACTCGAATTAATAACATTTGCAGGGCTTATATTTGATTTAATATATTATTGCATTTTTAAAATGGTATTAGTTCAACCGAACCAAAACAAATGAAATCAGTAGGTATTATAATAATTTCGCATTAACTTATAAGGATGGCTTAAAGCTATACACTCTGTAATTGTCAACTTTGCAAGTGGTATAGTTATTAAATAGCAAGTATTAACTTGGGGAACCAAAATTCTGTAAATTTAATTCCTTATATTTTCTAGTTTCCGCCATTACCAACTTTGATTTCGCGTACCCGCAGGAGTACGCGTACCACAGGTTGGTAACCTCTGCTCTACCGCATTTGGTATATTAAGAGTAGTTTACCGAATTTGTCGGATAATAAGAATTCCCCGGTATCCGAACAGAGGTCATCCCCAATTATTTCTTGTGATTCTACTGTACGCAGTAACATATGCGCACCTTCTTTTAGCCACGGGCTTTTACGGAAAGCGTCAATGTTTATCGAGTAGTTGCTTCTCTACGAGTTTCACAACTGTTTTGATTATTCGCGACCTCTTTTTGTGCGAAAAACATTTTTGTGATCCCAAAATTTTAAAATAAGTAAATAAATGAAGGACTAATTAATGACGAATAAAAATTATTTTGAAGTAGTTAATACACTTAAATTTGAGTTAATAGTTAAATTATAGTTAAATTTGAGTTAATAGTTAAATTTAGTTAAATTTGAGATAATAATTGAGTTGAGTTAATAGTTGAGTTATAGTTAAATTTAAACAAATTTGTTTTAATCCAAATGATTTCTTCTACGAATTTTACTCATAAATAATGAAGAATTTGATTAAACGCTGTGAAAATATCCGCGATTCTAGCATTATTCCGTAGGACGTTAAAGAATATCAACAATTGAAGAACAATGAGGCACACCTATAGATAAATATAATGCAATGAATTAATCATTTTTTTCGTCTAGGCAATTTCTGTGACTACATCAGAACCTGTGTATTCTGGTTTTTAATACAAAAAGGAATAAAATATTATCTGAGATGAGGAGTTTATCTGAGGTGATAGTTTATATGGACTTGCACTGATTTAAACGTATCAATAGACATATGAACATGCAATGCTAAAATTGTTAATCTTTTCGCTGGAATCAAAATAAGAAGGATAGATTTTATTTTTAAATGCAGTGGAACCTCGTTTAACGAGCATAATTCGTTCCAGTATCTTACTCGTAATGTGAAACATTCGTTGAGCGAAACAATTTTTCAAATAAAAATCAAGGTAAAATTCGATAATGCATTCCATGTCGAAAAAAAATACTAAAAAAATTATTTTTAACGCTTATTTTCAAAGAAAATTACATATAACATTTTTAAGAAGCGTGAATTATCTTCATTTTTCCTTCTATCGCGGACTGAAGCAACCTAGAATACGAAATCGATTTGCAGAAAAAAAAATCGAAATAATTATTTTATTATTAGTGATACATACTTCATTCTTTTTCACTATAAATTTTGTTCTTGAAGCTAGAAATTCTTTTTTTTACTACATTTGTTTTTCCGACGCTTCAAAATTTGATGAAAATACTACACAGCATTAACATTAAATAAATTTGTAGCGCGCATAGCCACTGTTAATTAGGGCGATGCTTCTCATCGTACAATGTAAGAGTTTCCCAAGCGTTCAGCATTTCTATAATTACGCCAGAAGATTGTTGCTTTGCTGTTGTTCTCTGACAAACTCTCTTCCACAATTTCTTGCTGTGGAACGCTGTGTAATTCTGTAGGCTCTTCGGCTCTTTGCCAAAGTTCATCAATATCATTATTATCCACCTCCAGTCCCATGATCTTGGCCAAAGATACAATCTAGTTGCTTACACTCTCCACAGGTACTGTCATAAACCGTTCAAAGTCGCATTCGACAACGCTTTCAGGCCAAAGCTTCTTCCAAGAAGAAGTGAAGGTTGTCTTGTAACACCTTCTTCCGTATTTTCGATCACCTTGAGGCAGACAACGACGTGGAAGTGATTCTTCCCAAACTCTCTGAGAGTAAGATTGGTTCCTTCATGGTCTCATGATGGTTCATTGGCCGCTTCAATAATAGTTCTGAACACAAGTTTAGAAAATGTGTGATCATAAGTTACATTAAAACAATAGCGGAACGCGTGCTAAACACTGACTGATACAGAAGGAGCACAATCCGGGATTATCCCTCTCCTCTTCACTCAAACGTCGCTCGTTAAACGAATTTCTCGTTATGAGAGGTGTCCATTATGTCAGGTGCCACTATGATTTTTAATAATACTAATAAATAACATTCATTTGAACCTATTTGAACATTAATTATACCATGATTTTTTTATATAAATAAACACGAAAATATTAACCTTACATTTCATTTATCATTTTTCACTTATCATTTGTGTAAATCTTTAAACATAGACTGACTCAAAACAACTGTTATTGGCTCTCATATTTTAGGGCAACGTTATCTGGCTATCCAATAAGGACATAGATGTGTAGTTTAACTCATTAGCCAACGACAAAGTGGACTGACTGCCAGATGGCTTAATGTAAAGAAAGAAGTAAAAGATAAATTTGGAAAATTACCCTCCTGATTTATTTTGCGAGTGCGTTTGTAATGACTTTTTACTATTGATGTATGCATGATTACAATTTTTTTTTTCTCGAAGTACCGGCCTGCTCAGAGGAACTTAGGAGGATCGTGTTAATCAAACGGTCAGAAAAATGCATGAAAGTACTTCGAGGAGGACTCCAAATTTTACACACAGATGCAGATAACATTTTATTCCTTTAAATTAAAAAAAAACAAAAAAAGTAAAAGTAAAAAATGTTTAATTTCGATATCGGGTTTCCAGCTAGTGTAGCTTGGAAATACGAACACCACTGACAATTATCTTGGTGCAGCCTATGGGAATAAGAAACGCAAGAAAAATAATTGAAAAGATAATATGAGTTTAAATTTTAATTAGTATTAATTTATGAAAAGTTTTCCTACTTCAGATAAAAAATGCAATAAGTAAATTGTTTTATTAACCAAAAATTCAGGATTAATTTAAAAAGGCCAAAATGTAAGTGCTGCAAATATGCATCACTGAGCATTGTCGGATTAAGAGTTGCAGTATCCCCATTATTATAACGTGCGGACCGCCACTATGTATGAAATCAAAAAGAAAATGGAAGCGATGATTCATATAAGCTTCTCATGACAGGAAGAGCTCCTTCCGCATTCTATACATCTATTCATAGCCATTAAGCCTATTTTAAATTTCTGAAAGTTCGGTTGATAGTATCTTCTCGTCTTTTAACTTCTTGGAGCTTCACAACTTTCGTTTAATTTGATGAAGTTCACAATACATTTTGTTTAAGTAGTTCCATAATATTTGATTTACTTGAATGACGTTTATAAGTATATAATGTGCTATTACTGTAGGAGGTGAATTGAAGGATTTTCTGCAAGATAAATTCTGTAGTTCACCTCCTAAAGTATATTATAAAAGTCCATGTAACTGTGGAAAACTGATATCATGTCAGAAGTAAATATTAATACATTACTTTATGATTTTCTTGACCATTGTTGCAATTGATTTTAAAATCACGGAAGAATTTTAAACTTAAATGCTGAGAATACTAGATAGGACTTCAATGTGGAAATTCTTCATTAGATTTGGTTTTGAAGAACACTGTTTGACAAGGTACTGGTATTAATCTTTTATATCTATTGACTGTTTGCCTCTTTTGTAGGCTAATTTATTTGGCTTACTTCCATTCGGCGATGGAGAATTTTAAATCACATTGTTCTCACATGATCAGGGAAAGATATATTAGATGATCAAAAGTATTCGGACACTTTCGGATTTACAAATTTTTCCGAATTTCTCCAGAACGGCTGGACGAACTGCTCTTGAACTTCGATCATGACAGGAATAGATTTGAACTCACATTTTATAGTTAAGATTCGGTGAAGCTTAAATGTTCCTGACTGATTTTCAGTTTTCGAATTTCTTCATTTTCAATTTCCTATTTTCGAATAACAGAAATCATTTATAACTTTGTACTACTAGTTGCCAGCCATTTTAGTGTTTGCCAATTAAGTTGTGATTGGAGTTTGACTGGTATGGAATGTAGTCTTTTGTTAAAGATACATCTTGTTCAGAGAATATGCCGAATTCCAGATAAATGTTATTAGCGAACATACCTTAACTTCCTATTTTCTCATCTTGATAATCAGAAAAATAGTAAAAAAAGGAAAATTTTGCACAGTGAAAAATTGATATTTAAGATAATAGCTGTGTAATATTATACTTAAAGAGTTTTCATGGTGAAATCTTCCTGGAGAAAAAGCAGGAAAGTTTTAAGAAAACAGATAATTGAGTTGTATACAGCAGAAAATGGTTTTCTTTTATAATTAAGGTCATGCTTATTCTATATATATAGTTCGTATTGGAAAGTAATGATGAATTAGGTAAAATATTATGCTTCAGATCGAAACACTGTCCCCGGGTGTAGGAGTGAGGGTGGTTCTTCTTAGATGGAATTCGTATTAAAATATATTCATGTATTTGGTTTTTACAGTGGGCACCCGCTTGTAGTCAACACTTTGGACCAAAGCCATGGTGATCACTACATCCGAGTGATCAGTATACACAAAGTGCCTTTCAAATAATACAAATTAATAGGTATACAATGATAGCAGAAAAAACACACAACATTGTTGATATGTACTAATTCGTTTTAAGTAGAAAAAGATAATCAATACAATGTGCAGAATTGAAAAAAATTCATACACATTTAATTTTTTAAGCTTTCTAAAAAGTTATCGAGAATAAACTTTTTTTTGAGTTTTCAAGCATTTGCTGGATAAACCATTTATATGAAAAATGCTCATCAAATGGTTCAGATAGGTATTGGAATACGAAGTACTTAAAAGTACGAAGAGCTTGCAGAATTTCTTGGGCTGATGGTGGCTTCTTCTGACTCCTCTTCATCGTCATTATCCTCTTGTGAAAATTGCAGATGACATCCGTTATGCGCAAAGCATTATTTTTTTGTTCATTTTCTGCCGAAGTTTATTTTAATTAGTAAGGTTCTTTCAGTTAAGCCTTCAAAAAATTGTTCTCGTGTAATTCTCGGTTTATTTTTTTTAGAGTAATAGAAAGAATAATAGCTTAAAACTGAAATGTGATAAAGATTGAAACTACACTTTAAAATGGTATGGCTAAATAAACTAAGTTTCATTTTCTTTCTCATTTCAGTTTACCGATTACCTTTATCTCATATATGCCTCTTTCATTTCTTGGTTTTCATTAGCATTTCCTTGATATTATAATTTTTTTAATTCGATAATACCTTTTTTCCGAACAGTCTTTTGATTAGCCAAGAACGCCTCAACTATCTAGTCTACTGCAATTGAAAAAAGATCGATTGCTGTGGCGCATGCTCCTGAAGATGAGTGTAACATTGTCCCATGGTAAAGGTAATAATTTAGCTCACTGAAAAGCTAGTTGGTACTTAGCTGCGTTTAACGAAAATATTGCCAAGCTGAAAAATCCCTATGCAGTTTTTAATCATGAATACTAATTCGCATATAGAATCCTTGATATAGAACTGTATGGGGATAAGTATCAGTAATTGAACTACGATTGGTTCAATCATCACTTTAAGAATAGTGCTAACTAAACTTAATATTTGTCATAGTAAAGAAAGATATATTGTTGTCGAAGTTTAACATTTCGTTTCCTTTTTCGTCGTTCGTTGCCTTTTTGGGAGGGTCAATATGTCAGTGACAGTTGGCAAAATACATTCGTCTATCTTCCACTAACTCATGTACTTACGCCCCTAAAACTCAAGAAATAACGGCTTTCATCTGCGGCTGCTGCAGAATTCCGTTCTAATCTCCTAATGGCTAGCAAGAGACATTATTTAAAATGCATTTGATAGAGGCGAGAAGTGATGGCAAAAGCATTACAGGGACGCCTGGAATTAAGTTTAATTTCGATTAGATGATTCATCACCCTTCGTGTCATGATGGCATTACTGAAATTCAAATATCCGCTGCAGACAAGAGTCGTCTGCAGAATAGGTTAATTTTCTCTCGACATAGCGGCTAAATTTACTCTGGAATAGGCCTTTTATTCAGTGCAAATATTGCCAAAACAAAAAAATAATAATGTGTAGGATGGAGTCTACCTGAAAATCTCGGATTAAGAAAATCGACTCTCCTCGAAAAAGCGTAGTACATGACCCCGTTCAAGTTAGTTACAAAGTTTATGTTTAAATCCAAAGTACCTTTCAAACATTTGAATTTATTGCAGATTTTTGAAGCGACGCGAGTATTAATCGATATAACAAACAATAGAAATCTGATTTGCAGAGGCAAATTGGTGTATTTCTTTTTCCTATCTGTTTTGTGATGATGTGATACAAAACTGTAGTTATTATTAACGAAGTCAATACCGGACATATGATTTATTTTGATTTCATAAAATTGCAGTTGCATAATTACCTCGTTTACAGATTTAGTAAGAAAGTAGATAGAAAAGAAAATTAATTTTATCATTTCCACTTAGGCACAGGAGCTGCTAGTCTATAGGCACTAAGGAACGGCAACACTCTCCAGTTTTTTTTAAGTGTATATAAATTTATTCACTAATTTATTAAATTTTACTCATAGTGTTTAAATTCGTCAATAATCCAACGCTATTTCCGTTTTAGTGTTTTCAGTCTTCAGGGGAAACACAGGAGGAAAACAGCATACCCCCCCCCTCCGAAAAAACTCCTGGAAGAACATTTGTCATCCAGTGCCGATTTCCATTTGCTGGGCACGCGCAATAACCGTGCTTAATTGTTTTATACGTGCGGGTTGAAGGGAGAGTAGTCCTAGAGACGTTAGAAACCGTATTTTAAACGTCTTTACACCTCGGAAAATTTTTTTCGCGTACCCAGGGTTTGAAAATGAATAAAAAAGAAGATAATTAACAATAAATATAAAAACTAATTTAAAAAGAATATTGTCCTAGAAATTTTTTCTTGTAAATAATTACGAAATAATTTTACTACATGTGTTTTTATTTCAAACCTTTCAATTCGTATATTTTTTTTTCTTGTTCAGCCGCAGTTCTGTAAATCTTTAAAGACAAGAGTAATGAATACAGGAAAAGTATTTCAGAAAATTTAATTTTAAGTTAAGTTTTTAATTAATTATTTTAATTTATTAAAAAATTGTAATTGATTCGTAAAAATTTCTTTATGAAAACTTACCTATATCAAGTGAAAAATCTAATTATTAATTTTCATTATTAAAATATTTAAAATTAATTAAAAAAGGAAACATTTAATTTATGCAGAAATGCATCATTGTGCAGTGTGGGATTATTCTAACTTACAGCATCCCTACGTTTACAGTGCCCGAGCCGCCACTGCTTACGCATGACCAACCTTTTCTGAAGAACGCTGAAACACACACCTGCAATATTTGTGTTTCTAAAAGTAACATTAACTCCTTAACTGGTTTGCCCTTACTCCGTACATGCATCGAATTATCGCAATTTTAAACTTAAAAACTAAAACAAAGTCATTCACAAACGTCATAATTCGATAAAAAAATTATGTAGAATCCACAAATATTTCAGCTGTTTTTTAGGTTCTCAATGGAATTAAAATGACTGCGCATTCCCAAAATAGAAGGTGTCATCTTCAAGATAGTTGAGAATACAAACCAGTTAAGGGGTTAAGGTATAACCTTTTATAGTTCACGCACTCATCACCACAAAAATAATGGTTTAAATGCTTTTCAGTGAGAAACCTATACAAAAATTAAATACTCTTCTTCCGTATATTTTGTCCATGAAAAGACAACATATATATAAAGAATTTTCGAAAATATTAAATTATCAAAATATATTCCAAATATTAACCGATTCGAACAGTTTTTTTCTGATTGAAAATATGTTTATGGAACCGAAGCCTAATTTGCAGGATAAGCTTGATAGTATATGATATAGCTTGATAGAATCGAATATGTATTTGGCCATCTTTCCTTTGCTCGAGTGATTCCAAAAATTAATACACATTTACACTTCTGATGTCAAGACAAAATACCAGATTTCATGTATCTAGCTTGTTCCGCGTTTGAGTCACCGTGATCACATAACTACGAATAGACAAACCGAGACACAGTAACCCTTTTGACTGATTTGAAACTTGATACACATCTTCAATGCCCCTTCATGGAGGGGACACCTCAAATATGGGGATGAGAAATCGCCGGATTAGTAAGCGGGTTCTCGCTTCCCTGGAGGGTACACCAATGGTTGTGTTGGACACATCTCTGATAACGGGACATAGATTCTTTGGAGGGGTTTGATGCATGGGCCGGCGATGACCATTTTGTAACTATTCATGGCGACCCGATCATTCAGATAATATACACGGTTTCACGCAGGGGCAGGGTGATATTTTTATGAATTGCATATCTACAATTCTGATGATAAATAGATATGCCAAATTTCATCGATCCAACTCCTAGAATTTTTGAGTAACCGTGTTCACATATACGTGGATGGACATTCAGACTCCCGTTAGCGGATTGTGTCCAAAATTTGAGAGAAATCTATAGTTTTGGTGAAAAGACCACATACTAAATTTAATTTGTCTATTTTGTTCCGTTTTTGAGTCATCTTGTTCTCAGACGAACAGTCATAATTCCAAAAAATGGGTTTCTAGGACTCAGGGAGCTATAAAACCCGGAGATGTTTCAAAATCTCGAAGCTGAAATTTCCGACTAATGCAAAACTTTCTTTTTCCACACTTTGTATACGAGAATGTAAAAAGGATCAACGCAGTAAGTAACATCTGACTTTAAACCTGCATAACGGATTATATATCTAATCCATAATTGGGATTAAATTTTTATTAAAACTGTTTTGTCGAGAGTTTAATTAATTAACCCCTCAAGAGTCGCATTTTCTTTGCTATCTAATAAGATGACCCCTCCTGTTTTGGAACGGGGCTGTCATTTTCATTCATCTAAGAAGGCATAGAATACTTGAGATGCTTGTGGATTCTACGTAATTTTTGTGTCAAATTATAAAGCTAATTGAAGATTAAATTTTAAAAAGCTAATAAATGATTTCATCTTGTTTGATTAATAACCGAACAAGATGAAATCTATGACTACTTTTCTTGCAAAACTATTCTGTAGAGAAAAATTGAATGTGTTTTTTGGCCCATTCACAAGATTTAAAATCAATGCGCTACTTCAGACAGTCATCCATAGTAAAAAACAATTTTGATAAATTTCTTTCATCAAAAAGATTATCTGTCTTGTCTTCCAACTGCATACATTATTCATTTATGAAGTTTTTTCGTATACGATCATCACCATGGCGTTTTCTGTAAGGTTTGAAATATCTCAGAAAAAGAACTTTAAAAACGCTTAATTGTAACAAAAGAAACCGGGTGAACAATATCTAAAAATCGATTCGGTTGCGAGCACGACTTTATGACTCAAAGAAAAAGTTTCCTTTTTTGTTTGATCCATTCAGATTTGATACGATTTAATCACTGCCGTTTTTCTTTACAAGAGAATTAAAAAAATAAGAAGTCATTAAATAGGAGAGGAATAGAAGAAGAAAGAAAAAGAAAACCACGAAAGATAAAGACAAAAGAACCTTAAGATGTTTTGCAAATGAGACGATTAGGATGAGAGTAATTTAATTTTTTCCTCTTCAATCCTAAATCGATTGCAAAGGAACAATGCTTAAGTTACACGTTGTTCAAAAGATTTAAAGGAAAAATAATTATCAAGAACTGGACGACAAATTATTCCATATTATACGATGCGTCGGATGCACAATTAGTCTGAAACAAATAAAGATCCTACAGCAGCAATCATCTAAAAAAAAGAGAGAAATGCTAATTGCTGTACCAGAAGATCTCTTTAGTACTTTCAGGCTGTACGCTTGACTCTTTCTCAAACCATTTACGAAAGAAGATTTTCGTAATGTCGTCTACTTGCATCATCATTACATTCGATTTTGTTATGTTTTCTCAAAAACAGACTTTTCACTTTCCTGATTAGTTATTTCATAAATACTTGTTAAGGAGAGGATGGATAGTAAATGATTGAATTTTAAACATAGATTCTTATTTCTACATTCAGTAACCTCCCAATGAGCTCGCATTGTATTCAAAATTTGATTCCTGATTTTGTAATTGAAAATGGTGTAATACCTTACTAATATCGACCGTCAGCTAATATATATTAAACAGTTTATAATACATAAATATACGTTCGAAAGGCGAAAATAGTAATCAGGTTAAGAATAAAGGTGATTTTTAACTTTCTTTTTTTACTTAAGATGATAAGTGATACATATTCATAGATGTTACGTAACTTTAAAGCTTCTTAAAAAATCTAAACAAATCGGGAGCGTAACGCCATATCATATAATGTTAGAAAATAACATTAGACTAGTTGAATTATAACAAAAGAGTGAGTAATTCCTTGCTTAATACCTTATTAATATCAAAAGACAGATAATAATTATTAAGTGGTTACGTAATGCGAGTGTGCAAGGCTTTCTAAAGGCTAAAATGCTAATCAGGCTAAGAATAAATGTGATTTTCAGCTTCTTTTTTGATTTAAGATGTTAAGTGATGTATAATCATAAATATCCCTAGTTTTTTAGAAAATTTAATAAATGGAGAGCGTGATGCCGCGCTTGGTAATGCCAGAAAGTAACATTCGACTTCTGTAATTCTAGAAAAAGAAATACAATCATGAGAGCGATTCCTTGTTGATACATTTAGCTCTCATGTAGCTTCAAACTGGGTATCAAATAAAGCACTATGCATATACATAGTGATCGGTTTTTCGAGGGCCTGATGATGATTCGTACTGAATCTAATTTCTGATATGATTCTTTTAGAGATTCAATAATTGCTCATTGATTTTCTCATCCAGAATTGGTAACGAGTAAGCTGATAATTTTATATGTTTGGAAACAAGAATATTATATAAAGGAGATATATACTGATTCTTTAAAAAGGATAAGTGAAAAAGATCAAATAGCTTTCAGTAAGCAATGATAAAACCGTATCAGTGAAAAGATGAATAGCATCTTTTTTGCCATTCTTTTGAATTTAAATTGCCTTTAGGAAAGATTGCTAATATGATTTTTCCAGTGGCTTTTGTTTTTATTGCATTACAGAGAAGTTATGTATATTTTTGCAGCAAACAAATTAAAGAATGTAAAATTTGTAAGAGTCCACTCACTGTTTCACATCACAAATGAAGCACCTCGTACAAAGTCAGCTGAACTAAGATGATATCATTAACACAAAGTTTGGTATCTACGTTAATGTATAATTATCAACAAATTCCAATAAAATAACTTCCAAAGTTAATGCTCATCTTTACAGTATAAGATAAATATTAGATAGATATTTCAATTTTATAAAGTTCATACTGCTTTTTAAAGAAATTTACGAAAAATCCGTTAATTGTGCCTAGTTTAGAAAAATTCTAAGTTGCTAAATTAAATTTCCTCAATAGTTAAATCTCCTTGAAGTTTTAAAAAGACATGTTGATGTCTTTCCACCTCACCTATGTCTAATTTTTATTTCTTGTTGTTGCCAGTACGCCGCCATGGCATATCGACGTGGTACAGTCCTACACTAAAATGTAAAATCGAATTGACCTAGGCAGATTCTGGGTGGAGGCATTTAGGATCTCCGCGTTGAAAGAAGCCGTAACTTGCCGGGGCTCTCAACAAATTGATGGCGATATTCTTTTGGGATCACAAGAAGGGGATTTTTATAGACTTTATCATGAATATAGGACTACTATTATCAAAGAACAATGTTGTTCGTCCTAGAATACGCTGCAGTGTATCTTACGAACAAAGAAGATGGAGTTACATTCAAAAGGCATGAGAGTTACATCAAAAAGTTGCATCATGATAACGCAAAACCACTGCTGCACACATGGCAGTTCAGAAGATTGGCCAACTGGGATGGACATTAGTGCCACAACCCCCATAGAGTCCCGACCTTGCATCATCTGATTCGAGATGACAAAGAGCTAAATGTGTGTGAAAAGTGGTGTAATAACCAACCTCAAGAATTTAATGAACAATGCAATGATTCGCAGAATTGGAAGCAGCGTAGTGAAGTAAATGGATCATATATTGAGCGACATTTCCAAACAACTAACCGATTATTGTTTCTACCTACAGAATTTTGTTTACATTTTCCTTAAATAATTGCTTATCATTATCGAGCTACAGTGGATTGTGGTTACTTTTTAGCCGACCTTTGTATATTATTTGTTGTACAATAGTATTGATATTCTGAACATTGTATGAGAATAGCAAATTTGTGAGTTCTTAATATTTAAAAGAGGTACGCGGTGCTTGTTGGTAAGGTATCGACTTTGGGGCCAGAAGTTTCCAGATTCAAAACTAGATTCCACCAAAATTTCGTTGGCATGGTGTGGAAGTTTGGAGGAATGTGCCAGCTTAGTTGTCGCTTGTGATCTGACAATGGTTCAAAATTACAAGTCCGTCCCAAGATAAGTATCGTATATCTTCAAACCGAGATGTTAATGGAATTTAACCAAATTGAATTTGAAATGTCCCTAAGTAGGTAACTCTACTTTCTGCGACACAAAAAATGGAGTGGCCCAGAAATGAAAAAAAAAGCATGTTTTTACAGTACATATTATGATTCGACATCATCAATCTTAAAGATATTTTAAATTCCAAAATTGAACAGTTATGCGATTGATATAAGAAGACAATTTCGCTTTGAATAAATGATTATTACCTAGCAAGGAATAATTTTCATAAAAAATGACACGAAAGAACCTTTATAAAAGGTTTTTAAAATTCAAGTCATTCGAGTAACAGCTTTCAAGTTTAAAGCATATCAGTTTGTGCAAGTACCCTCATCAATTAGTTTCTCTTAGAGTATGCCCAAATTCACCAAGTTGCAATGCCGATATCTTTTTGAATACTAATGGTATAGAACCGAAATTTTTATATAAGTTACTCTGTATGTCTGGCTCTGAAGTTATGAAAAAAAAGTTATGCTACGTTTCGCACATGCGCAGTAAAAAATTATTTACTACAAATGCTGTAGTAAATAATTTTCCGTAATATTCAAATTTTTAAATTCAAATTTTAATACAATGCTTCTATTACATATTGTCAAGTATTCTGTAAGTTTCGAACAATTTGGTGGAAAACTCTGCATGATATAAGGAAAAACACATGCGGAAAAATTTGGGATTTTTTAAGAAAACCTTTATATCTTCCCGAATATTTGTGCTGTGTTTACGAAAATACATGTAAATATCATGCACATTAAACATAACCATTGATGAAAGTTACATCTCGTTATCAGCTTTCTGTGAAACAGGATAGGTCAAACTCCATTTTCGCCTTCATCCTTTTCCCCTAATTTCCCTCGTGACCGAATCTTCACTGTAAAAAGTTAGTTCCGACGATAGTATGTCCCACGATTCTCAGAAACTGATTGCGAACCATAATATTCATATTAACTCCAATTTTGTAGCATCTTCAAAACTGTGCATTAATTTTCGACACCAGTGTATTTTAAACTGATTTCATTCACTGCTGAAGAGATAACTTTTCAATAATGATGTGTAAAATAAGATTATCTTTATCTTTTATATAGAGAACAACTAAGAAGTATTCTTATAGAAGTATATATATATGATTAATTGATTTCGAAATGTGCTAACAATTATTAGTAACTGTATTCAGATGAAATACCATTTGAGAGGGTTATAGTCATTTATGAAGTAGAGAAAATTCCACAAGTCTTCACTGATGCATTCATGGAACCATTAATTTCCAGAAGAGGATGAAACAATCAATTAGGCAACTTCCGACTCAGAAAATTCGTAGTGGAGAAAGGTCGATAACATGCTAGAACTTGAGTTGATTAGTTTGGTACTGAACATTATTTTCATTGATTCTCCTTATAGTTTGGTTAGCCTTTAATATATCAAAAGTAACTTCAGAAGATAAAAAATTGATTATCAAGTGAAGTATCGCGGGATCTTCATATGATAGTTATATGATCTGGTTTGGTAGAATTGTGAAATAATCTCTCGTTTTTGATAAAATCGGAATAACTTATTTTTAATTTGGCCGCTCCCTTATATAAAATTATGCTATCATTATTATTATCAATCGATTTGTATGAGTTAGTTTGCAGAATCCTTATTTCTGGGATTCTTTGAATTCGAAACTCTGTTTACCTCTGCAACTGGAATAAAGATATGTCCTAACACAATTTTCCGGTGAAAAATGAACAAAAAATTTCAAAGAACTTATATTGTTCAAAATATAAAAGATTTTCTTTTCCACCTTTCAAAATTTGGGAAGAAAATCAGTTTATTTTGAGCTTTTGTTTCGTTTACTTTTAGTGATTTTCATACGACCGAAGTAAGGCGAAGGTAAGCTTATTTCGTACACCCATGGGACTGAAGAATGTTTTTAAATGTGAGACAAAAGAAAAGTCTCTTAACGATTTGAGATGGGTTTAAAAAGTGAAGCAGTGAAATAAGCAAAGAAACAGTTCACTATATTTTACGAGCTAAAGTTATTAAAAAACTTAAGAAATACTTCATGAGCACATATCAACAAAAATAAAAATATGCTTTTAAATGCTGTTTTCTTTTCATAACCAGCGGGTTAAGTCGAGAAGAATTCCGATGTTTTCCTCGACTTTCTATTCTACATAAAAAAAAGTACGTTTTGCGTTCAGCTTGTAGAAGAGTGAAGAGAAAAAAATTGTGTTTAGCTTCGTAGTATAATGAAGAGAAAAAAGAGGGTTTTGTGTTTAGTTTCTCATAATAGTGAAGAGAATCGAGTATGTATTTCGGACCTCTTAGTTTGATCAATTGAGTTCAAGTTTTGATACAGATTCACAATTTTGGTGTCAAAAGCACAAACCAAATTTCATTTATCAAGCGTTGCGTTTTTGAGCTATTCT
>BGPR01002673.1:20786-166446 GCA_013235015.1 Araneus ventricosus
TATAATAAAGAGAAAAAAGCTCGTTTTGTGTTTAGCTTCGCATTATATTGAAGAGAATCGAGTATGCATTTCGGACCTCTTCAATCTAATCAATTGAGTTCAAGTTTTGATACAGATTCACAATTTTGGTGTCAAGACCACAAACCAAATTTCATTTATCAAGCGTTGAGTTTTTGAGCTATCGTATTCACATGCACATGGACATACAGAAGGGCGGATTTCGTTTAAAATTTGATAGAAATCTACAATTTTGGTATAGAGACCATCTACCAAATTTCAACTGTCTATTACGCTCTGTTTTTGAGTTATCGTGTTCACAGACCGCAGACAGATAGACATAATTTAAAAATTGGTTTTTTTTACGGATTCAGGGAGGTCAAAACATGAAGATTCATCAAAATCTTGAGAAAGGTTTTCTGACGAGAACATACTTCCTCTTTGTGTACTTCGTATACGAGAAAATAAAAGCTTAAAAAAAAAGAAAATTGCTTCTTATGGCCGAGGTAAAATTCACAAAAGCAAATTACGATGAAAATACAATGTTTCTGAGTTCTAGTAAATAACAAAAAACACTCTGTCATGTGTTTTTTTAGTTGTTAACGCAAGTATTGCTGAATTGATAACAAACATTCTTTACGACATATTGAGATGTAAAATAAATAAATAAACCCCCATTGAAATATAATAGATATATCAGTTCAAGATGAATAGAAAAAGCTGGTGAACAAGATGAAAAGGGAATATACATTCTCTTCTCGAGATTTTAGATAAATGTTCTGAAAAAGTGGAGTGCCATTTATAAACGAAATGTATTCTAGTCCTCAATATCTGTTCTATTTATGCGCTATCCACTTCATAACAATGTAAAGAAATTCCATTCAGACATCAAAGAATTGACTCAATCGCAAAATCTTTCTTTCTAAATCCTAATAAATAAAGTGAATCACTATTCACAAAAGAAAAGAATTCCCATGTCAAATTTTCATCCTAGAAAGAAGATTTTTTTTGCCTATTCCTTTCTCTGAACTTTTCGTACTCTTTATATATTCAAGGTACAGCAACGTAAATAAGGCGCTATAATTTTTTTCGGATGCCATAACAACTTTATTTTTATTCAGTATTTCGTAAAATGTTTTATTTCGGAAGAATCTTTTCTGATTTCTATTGGTGGGTGTAAAAATATTGATTGAAAGAAGATGTGTATCATTTCATGCATCGTTGGAACTCCTTTTTCATTTGTAATAGTGTTAGCATCTTCGATTGATGAATATTTCCCAACTTTCTTCATTCAACATCAGGGAATAATAAAGAAGTCTTTTACGCGTGTATAGAATGAAGAAACCCTTCTGGAAGCTTTGAAATACTTCGAATAAAAGAAATTTGTGGATATAGTGAAATCCATATCTTTGCATTGCCATGAATGAGAGAAATCTGACACTTTTCAATAACGAATTTTCTCCGGTTTGATTGGTCCTTTATGTCCTTAATGTACTAAAATCTTTTAAAATGCACATATTTCATAAAGATATCGTGCTACAAAAAATGTTTGTTTCCAATGTATGCATTTACACTCCAAAAATAAATGTACATATGCATAAATATTACATAATATTACATAATAATGTACATATGCATAAATATTACATAATAAATGTACATATGCATAAATAAAAAAAAGGGAAACCCTCAGATTATGTGTTTTCAACCGTTTATTTTATAAGGTTAGGCGGGTTAGTGGATATAGATTTTAGAATATCAAAACTTTATTCTGAGTTTCAACGTTTGTATTAGCTATGATTTTCCTCCTTTACAGTGCTATAATATATCAAAGTGTTGTGAAGATTCCACCCTTTTAACTGGAATATAAAACTTTTTGTAGTTATTTTCTTATTTAAGTATAAAAATTAATTTGTAAATATGTAGTCACAGGTACTCAGTTCTCCAAGGGACAGGTGCCCTATCCTCAAAGCCAAAACACACAGAGTGAAGACGCTTGGCAGATGTTGACCTTGAACCCTCTCATGCTCCTACCACTTCTGTACAGTAGAGCTTTGAAAAATGTATGTACTGTGGTGTCGTAGCATTTGCTATGACAGCCAAAGTTCATATGTTGGTGTGATGTGAAGTTTAGAAGTTGATGTATCGTTTCGATCACTTGACCACTGTTCAAAATAAGCTGTTCATCTGAATATTGTTCTAACAATATTCATGTATCTGCAAAATGAGGCACTATTTTAACAAATTTCTGATAAGAAGCCCACATTTTATCTAGAGAGTTAGTGGGGGTAGAAAGAAGTCAAGCTTCTTTGTTAGACATCTGATTTCTATCCAGGTAATTTTTCTCACGATTCCTGAATTAATCCAAAGATGGTATGACAGAATGGACACATGCTTTGACGTACACTTCTTCCGGCTTTTGATTTTGATCTTCACTTAAGAAGTAAAATGAATCAAATAAAACTGCCGATTTGGCCTGCTATTTTTTTCTTGTAGACAGCAGAATTGTGAGCATCTTTGAGAATGAATTAGTTATTTCTTTTTGGCATATAGTACATTCCATGATCCAGTAGACTTCTGATCCGCCGGAAACGAATGGCAAACACCTGCAATCAACAGATAAAATGACTAGGAACTTTTTAGGTAATTTTTGTTTAGTTCCTTGAAATAAAAATTTGCATTTACATACAGCATAAATAGAGACAAGAGAATACTCCCATCTTGGTCCAAAAAATCACTTTATAACAAATGACATGGAGAAGGAAAAAAAGAAGGAATTTATCGGAAGCTAATTGTTGGTCTTATGTGCTAAAAAAAAGTTTTTTTTTGTTAAATGGTATGTCCTTTCTTTCAAGCATTTTTCATTTGTGACATTTTTTAGTGATTCAAATAATTACTTTCCTGAAAATTGGTCATTTTGTTCGAAGCATTTTCTTTTTCGGAAAGTCTCCAAGTCAAATTCATTTGAAAAGAAACTAAATACTCAGTTATCATTGTTTGTTGAAATAAGTGAACTGAATAGCGAAATGAATTCAATTTCTTTTATGATTTTATTCGATTCTTTTTATCGGATTACTTTTAAAAAGTATTTTAATTCTTGATAAATGAGACAGAAAGTGACTCATAAAATTTTTCGAGAAATTATAACTACTATTTTCATTCTACGAAACTGAAAAGAATAAAGTTATCGATTAAACTTTTTTGAGAAAATCTATCCTCTTGTAAGAAAATTTAGTAAAACTGCTAAAAATTTTGAATGCCTCAGGACCTTAGTGAAGGACTCCGTGTGAAAAAATTCTCTCTCTAAATACATTGTCAGTAGATTTAGGAAAAAATCTCTTCTCAAAGAAAATAACAGTTAAAAAATCAATCTTTTCGATTTGTTTATTGCTTGAAATCTGAATGCATTTATCTAGAGGACGCTTCAAATTCCTTGTACAACTTTAAGGGGTGATTGAATGCAGCATAATTACAGAATAATCATCAAGTTTTGAAATGATATAACTTTAAAAATATTAATTACATTCTTCAATGTTAATCGGGAGGAGAAGTAATAAGTGTAAGTTTGCATTTCCATACTTTCATTTTCCACGTGGCCCACCAGATGCAGTGCTCACGCATTTTTCATTAAGCAGTAAAAGGAAAGAAGATATTTCTTTCATCAACAGACGCTGGATTGGAAGATGTAATGCTAATAACTTATTCTTTTTCTGATGTCTTTAAAAATCTCTAGATCTTACTTTTTGTAGTTTCCTCCTTTAGGGTTACATTAAAGCATTATGTGTGTGCAACCACTGCCAGCAACATGGAATCAGCTCCAGAACCGTATTACCAACACTTTAACGGACATAGACAATGACATTCTCCAAAGTCTCTGGAGAGAATTGTGCTACAGTATAAATACGTGTTGCGTAATGAAAAGGAGACATACAAAACTTTGCAACTATTCGAAAAAAGTGAAATGTTTCCTTTTTTGTGAGATATTGCTTATTTTCATAGTTTTAATACCTTTTGAAATATAATGAGGTAAAACTCGATGATTATTTTATAATCACGCTGCATATCTAGACAAATACAGATCACAAATCAATGCATGGCTGTAGCTGAAACGATGAAATGCGAGGAGTGTAGTAGCTGATACCTAAAATGATAAAAAAAAACAAGCATGAAAAAGAAGGAATGAAGGAAAACCGATGAATTCAAGGAACAAGTTTATGGAACTAATTACAAAAACTGCTTAAAATTACGGCCACCAGTACTAAAGCAGGGTTTTAATTGTCCACGAAGTGATCGGCACACCTTGGCGAAATCATTTCTTCTATGACATTTTCAGATACAGAAATCTTGGCAACAAAATCCTCACCAGAATCGACGGGGCTGTCATTGTAGATGAAGTTCTTCCGATCCCTCACAGACCAAGCATGAGTATGCCGATGACCACGCTGACCATCCGATGAGACCGCTCCAAGTGGGAAAAGCTTTCAAGTGTTTGACAGCAAGAGTTACGACCATGCATTGCATCATGTTTGTGCTTATCTAGGCATGTTTCGTGACTCCTTAAGGTTTATATCAATAATTTTAGAACACCTTGCATAATACTGTGCGAAAATTAATTCTCTGAGCACAGAAAAGGAATTATATTCTTGCTTGTGTGAAAAAAAGTTAGCAGATCTTGGTTTATTTAATTTGAGAATGGAACAATGCAAATATGCTACTTTTAATGATATGGGAACAAATCTATAAGAAGAATCCTCTACAATGATCAAAATTGATCTCAACGACTTTGTTTAGCGTTGTGGTGGAGACAATTTTATGTAATCTAAGTTTATGAATAAATTCAGCACCTTATTTATTCTTCATCTATCTTATAGATTATAAGACTGAGCTTTTTAAAAAGAAAAGAGAGATTTTCCATCGAAAATAAATTCGATAAAATTAACTTTCTTTAGTTTTCTTGGATAAAGGCTTCAGTAATAATAATCTTATTTTTATTTTGAGCTGTACCAGAACCGATTTTTCATCAACACACATTATTTATTTATTTTTTGTTGGGAATACATCGATACGAGCATAAGAAAATCCCGTGGGGGAAAAGTAAATACTTAGTTTTGGAATCAAGACTGCCCAAATATGAGATTTTTCATAATATGTCAATTTCCTTATTTTTTTCTTTAAAAGGGGAAAATCTCTTTTTTTTATAATGAATATTCCATAGAAATCGTTTGAATTTTCCAATGTCTAAAAGTTGCATGTCTATTGATTTTTTCATTCGAGATCTGTAGCAATACCATCAGAGTGTATCCTGAATAAAGTTCGGCATTTCTGATATCTCAAGTCCTTATCTGCAAAATTCGAAGAAGTAAGATATTTTTCGAAGGTGTTCTAAAGAGGAAGAGAAAAAAATGTCTTTCATTCTTTTTCAAACATTTCGCTTTCGAATTTTTCTTTCTAGAAAAGTTCAGTCTTAGGAGAGGCGATATATTAACTCAAAATACTTTTCTTCATGAAATCGAAAGTTTCAATGTGAGTTTTTTGAATTTTGTTATCGCATTCATATCTTTACTGATGTAAATTCGTATATTTCATTGATCATTCGCTCTTTATTGATCTTCTATTCTCTTTTATTGATCATTTGTATCGTTCTTGATGTATTTTTAATAAAATGACGGAAGAAACTTCGTTAAGCAAGAGGTTAACTTTTTTAAGAAAGCTGTTTTCGCAAAAGACCTTCCTTTGTAGTAAAGAAAAAGACAGTCCTTACTAGCGATTTTACAATGAAATGAGAACTACTAATTAGTTTCAATCTATCGGAAAGGAAAATTATTAATTTTAAGGAGAAATGACATTTAATACGAATATTCAAGCTAATATTTAAGCATTTCGCAATTATTAATACCTTTTAAATAGAGAAAGTGAAGGAAAATTCCGGGTGTAGAAGTTTAGCACAGCAAGTTATTGAGGAAATTTGAGAAGAGGAAACAGAACCGTTATGTAACTGAGAATGTAGAAAAATGATTTCATATTAAAAAAATAGACAATTGTTCAAATTTTCGAGGGTTAGGTTAGGTTATATTAACGTCCCGTTTTTTGAAGCAACACGAGGGCTATTTAGGGACGGACCTCGTAATTTTGAACCGCGGTCAGATGACGAGGACGACACCTGAGCTGGCACCCCCCTCTCCAAACTTCCGCGCCACACCAACGGGAGGACGTTTGGCCACTACGTATGATTTAGCGTGCAACAGGCCCCATACACGGCGGATCTTCAGTGGAATCGGGTCTCGAACCTGCGACCCTCCGGTCCCGAGGTCGAGACCCTACCACTAGGCCACCGCGGCCTCAAATTTTCGAGGGATTAACCCGCTAACGACCAAATTAATTTAAGGCATAGATTTCAATAAATTTCTATTAAATTATATTTAAAGCAAAAAGATTGAGTTAAATGCGAAGTAAAATTAAATTCTGAGAAAAAAATTTTGGATTTTCTTAATATTTTTTTTAGCAAAAAAGTGCAAATTTTGATCGAAAATCCTTTTTTAAACCTTTTTCAAATGAATATTGAAGATTTCTAATATATAGTAAAATAACAAAAAATAAAGTTTCTTTTCTAATTACTTGCATTACTGCAAAAATACAAAATCAAAGGAAAAATCAAAACATTTCAAAATGACGGCATTTTGACTTTAAAATCGGGCTAACTGGTTATCGATGCGTTGAAAATTGTTTAGGCTTTTGAGAATATCTATAGACTTCATAGACAAAGCAAAAAAGAAACAATGGAATGCATTCGACTTAGTCACGGAAGTAAAATGTTATGTGTACAATAAACAGGCCGCTGCGAGTTAACGGGTTAAGGTTTAGAAATTTGTGTTACTTTTCTGCGCATGACGCTTTGTGGTGCTGAGAAAATAAATAAACAGTCGAAAAATAAACAATTAAATAGATAGAACATTAAACATACCTAAAAACAGTCATTTAAAAATATCTACAAAAATATTTTGCAAAGCCGTTTAAAATTGTTTAGTGACTAATATAAAATTTATGTTTGTGTGCTTGTTGTGAAACGAAAGTTGTCGTGGAAACATTGGCTTTTTAGCTGGAATATGTCAGGATTTTCTATGTCTAGCATGTTTCTTTTTCAGGTAAGAGTAGAAATAAAATTCTAATTTTGTTGAATTTTAGGTTATAAAAGTTGTTCTGAAGAAGGGGTAAGGATATGAAATTAAAAAATTAAAATACTGTAATTTCTACAATTAAACCTTCCTTTTAATATATGTTTAATACCTTTTACACACTTTTCGTGCATCATTGTGCAAATATTAAAGAAACATAAAGCAGTTAATAATTCACGGACAACAGTTAAATACTTTATACCAATTCACACGTGCTTTTAGTAATTATTAAATAAGTAGGTTTTAATAAAATGTTGTTTTCAATAATCTATACGATTAATAAACTTTTATCCCTTTTTAATTATTTATTAGGACAGTAAATAAAGTTATTCCTGATTAACTTACCAACGTTAGTATATTTAGCAAAAGTCATGTGATTTAAATTGATAATGAAAATTCTTCTCATTGTATTGAGGTAAAATCGAATATTTGTTAGAGGTTTCCTTCTACAGAATATAAGAGTAAGTTTGAGTTAACAATATATATTTATTAAAACAGTCATAAATAGTATTCTTCTTCTATTAAATTAAATGTAAAATATGTTTTATGGTACTATTCATTCAAAAATTTATTTTAAAAACTTTGCTGCTAATTAAATTCGATCTGAAGATAAAGAAAAGATTTTTCTTCTTGACTACACAAATTTCTATGAATTAAGGAAAATTCCCAAAATAGCTATAACTCTTCAAAAGACTCCCAATCGATAAGAAATTTAGACATGTGTGAAAGTAGAATTATAGGTTTTGGTGTGAAATTGAGTTATAAAGTCTGCAATAGCAAATTACTTACCATTATTTTGAAGCATCATTTAGAGAAACGTTAGAGGTAGGTAAAAATCCGACAAAGGTAATTGGATTGTTAAATGTGAATCCTTCTTTAATTCATAGACTTGGTAACAATATCAAACCTCATATTCTTCATATCAAAAGTTCAGACAAGGACGGCCTAGAGGTTTTCCGAGCGCCAATGAACGTTATTTGCAGCTATACTCACGAAGAAATAGAGCCCAATACAAACTCAAAGTCTTGCTTTCTTGCTGACACAGGGAGGAGATTGTCAACGTTTGTTGTATTCAGAAGATTCCATGAAGGTAATCTGTACATGAAACTACCAGCCATTTGTGTGCCACCCACATTATATCACAGAAGGGAGTATTTGAGGTGACAGGTCAACATATTCTTTGCACTGTGGATCAATGGCAGGCTTTACTTGTTACAGGTGTGTGCATATATAGCCTGCAAAGTTACAACAAACGTTACTTGATTTGATAAGAACATGGAACCCGTTGTCATCACTAAACAACTGCGAAAGAGAATCCTATAAAGAAGGCAATATTCATGTGTCGAATGGTATATCCTTGGGTGACATAAAGAGCTACTCCACCCTGCAGTAGCACCCGGGGTAATCTGAATGACCCGGCTGCCGCGAATTGCAATTCGGACACTGTGGCGGACGCATTATAGCCTACATTATGGGTGGAACATGCGACGACCTCTCAGGCAGAAGTACGAACCTTCATCTGTGAGGAAGTAACTCGATCCCACACCATTATTGCACCCACCTAGGAAGCTATATTCTTGAGTAAAAGCACAGACCTCCATATTTTTCAACGTAAACCATGACTACTCATATCTACAGAGATGACATCTTTGATACTTACGGGCAGTGCTATAGGTATAATTTCATTCTACAAGACTCATGGAGTGGTTGTCTCTACCTCAAGATCAGAAGCCATTAGGCATGTTTGGGATGCTTTAAGGAGACCTGTTGCTCCTCTCTATCCTCTTTTTCAGTATTTTACCCCGCTTAAAACAAATATGTAAGAATAATGGCTTTCGTTTCAAACTGAGCATACAACAGCATAATCGATGGCATGACGTGTTGTCTTAGTACTGCATTGCTGGCTAGGCTGATCAGGTCCATATATTCAGAAGGAAACTCCGTCCTGCCTAAGCATCAGAAGAGAACAACTGACCATCGATCTATAAACTGTTCACATATCATTCAAAGAAAAATCACATGAGGCTCATGGAAGTGACTTAAATAGAACAGCAGCAACAATTTTTTTAAGTCCAGTTTTCGCCTTCAGATGAACTGCCAAGTCCAGCAAGCCAAATGAAAGAAAATTTTGAGGAAAGCAATCCTTCCTTATGGCATTAAAATTTGGACATCCATATACTAGGTGGCTAACTGTTCCCTGGTCCAAACCACAGTCACAGTCGGGGGAATTCCCCAAAGATTATTTGGTAGATTGGAAAGCATTCATGCGCAGTTAAGATTTGGTTGATGAAACAGTCACCATGACATCTTCTATTATTCACCACAGGAATCATTCCAAAAAGGAACATTGCTTTGGGACATATCCCCTCTTTGTTGCCATCTTTCATTGGCAAAAATTTTGAATTGATGTTTTATCTAAGACTTGTAAAGTTTTGCATGATAATAAATATCATCTTTCATGGTGGCACTTTTGGCAATTGAGTCAGCTAATTCATTTCCCTCAATGCCAATATGTGCTTTAACCCAGTTCAAGGAAATGTTTGGTTTATTAACAAGAAGTAACTTGATCCTATCGATAAGAGGATGGGTATCTTCAGCTCCATATCAATTATCCTATACAAAACTGCTACATTTAATTTGTTAGTTTCTTACATGAGCTCATTTCTTAAACAAAAATGTTATCCAGACATTTGTTTCCAAATTACTTTTCACCTTACTAGACCTCAGTTTTATGTTGCTTTGTCTCAGTTTCATTAAAATCAACATATAGTTTTTTAGTTATGATAATTTTGGAATTTTTCATTATTCATGGAAACCGTTGCATAATCTTAATGACAACGTTTTGTGTCTGCTTGCAAATTTTGAGCTTACTTCCGTTTTACATGTTTGAATGCATCATGATGCTTAAAAATTTAGATAACTATATACTCAACTTTCTAAGGAAAGTGCTAAAAGTTTTCAAGAAGAGAAATGAGTCCATTACATTCTTCCATTAATGTGAGGCAATGAACTTGTGGCAGGCTCTAAAATGGATTAAGAGGAAAATAATAGAGAAGATCGTTTCGGAAGCGTTTGAAACAAAATACATTTGTCTCAGGTTTAGGGAGACTAAAAAAGAAAAAAAATATTTTAATATCGATGAAGCCCTGTGGATGGTGATCGAGCTAAAATAGATAAAAGAAAGCATAAAAGAGACAGGAATCATTATTTCAATAAATTTTTCCGATGATTTGCAGCACTTGCAGCCAAATGGGAAACCTATATTGGGGGAATTTACAAGATACTGTGTTGATATTTCCATTAATAACCACAAACTTGCCAGCATTTTTTTATTTTTAGGATTTTGAAGCACAGGCGCTTTTAGAGATATCGACAATATTGATTTATATGTGCAATAAAATTAATGATTTTGACCAAAAGCATCTCAATTTCATAAACCTCACTGAAGAAGCAAGTTTCTGTTTCTGTTGATGTAACCATTATCTAATTTTCTTAAGCAATAAAGAGACAAATTTGAATTAAACTGAAATTGATAGAATTTTATTTGATTAAATGTTTTAAATGAACTCTCAGTCTAGGTTTATGGAAACAGAAGTAAATGATTGCGGTTTTACAAAGCGTTTTAAATTATATCAAATTATCTGAATGTAGTGTCCATTATGAAATACTTCAAAAATTAATGTGTTTTTTCTGTTTTAGTGAATCTTCACCTTTTCGATAAAACTGAATAATAGTTATGGCATCTCCCGTAACTGTGATACAAGAATTCTTCAAATTTTACTTTAAAGAAATCTGATAATTTTAAATCGTATTTTGAAAAGCGAAACATTACATGTTTTTGGTGTTTTTAACAGTTAAAGAATTGTTATATGAACTGACAATTAATCAGTTTTTATAAAATTAACTGAGGATATAAAACATTTAAATAGAAAGTTTAACAATTAGAGAAATAAAAATGAGAAAAATTTATGTGTACATCGAATCATAAGTTACAATCAGTTTTATAGAATTTGTTTTTGAAAAGATTGTTTGATTTAATATGTATGAACCTTATAATGCAGCAGAAATAAAAAAGAAGAGGTTTGTTTCTTTTTGGAATAAACTTCTGATTTATCTTGACCTTGTAAACTTACTCATGTTTTACTTTCACCTTATACATTGAACCAGTGGCGAATCCGGGGGGGGGGCTATCGGGCTGCAGCCCCCCCCAGAGCAAGACCAGAATTCTTTATTCTATTTAGAATCACTACAGATGTTTTTTTTCTCAATCTCCATTTAAAAAATTCACAACATTCCTTCCTGGCTTTTGACAGGCTCGAAAATTTTCCTACTTTTGTAGTCATTGCGCTCGTATTTGTAACATTGACGCGGTCAAAAACATGTTTTTGCTAGTTATATCATTGTGTTTTTTTATTAAATTATCGAAAATATTGTAGTGTTCTTTACTCACCTGACAATAAGAATCATAAAGTCTGTAAAGTTCAAGTGTTTTGGTTTACATAAGCCATAAGGTTCGACATTCGTGACAAATTTTTTTTTTTAAACCCCCCCCCCCCCCCCCCCGACCGAAATCCTGGATTCGCCACTGCATTGAACACATACAAGGTTAAAAGTAAAAAAATAAATAATATGCAGGTCTTTTTAAGCGAGGTTGCTATGGTCATTCATTTTAACTTAAAAGATTCATTGAACTCCACTATCCTTATTTTTTGAGATTAAGGTTTCCTTCGGTTTCTGAAAAAAATAAATATAGGAGCTTCCAGGAATATTTTTGAGCCTAAAAGTTAACATAATCATTGTCGAAGAAAGCCTGACTCTATCCTTTAAATACAAAAACAAATCTACAGAAGCTGCATAGGTATGCATTTAAATCCAAATGGGTCAACGGATTCTTTCTTATTTGTATATTATTTGATGCATAGGAAAAAGAGAAACTGAATTCTTATTTAGAAACATTTTTCGAAGCCCTATTTTCCTGTTCGTTTGGTTCTTTCCGAGTAAAGATACAGTCGGATGATGAAAATCTTTCTTGTTCTCGAAATAACTCTTTACTGTTTTTATAACTACTCAGATTAGCTTACTTCTTTTCACTACTTTCAATTTATTTAGTCTTTCAAGCGCATGTCGTCTTAGTTGGTAATAGCTGTTCTTCCTGCAAAAGAGTTTATTTTTGAATTCTCTCCATGATATCATAATTAGTCGAAATTTTAAACCCAGTCATTCTTATAAGCTTTTATTTGAGTTGACTTGTTTCATATTTGTAAATACTAAATTTGGTTATCAGTTTTGCCCTCTAACTAACTAACTCTAACTCTAACTCTAGTCATCACTTTCTGATGTGCTAGAGATTTGAAATTTTGTACACTTCTGTATTCAAGATGACAGTACATTTTGATATTTTAAGAATTATCAGTTAATTGATTAATCTAATTAAATTTTATTCCGTACTATGGGCGCCACCTGGTAGTACATTTGAGAAAAAATTGCTAATAAACCATAGTAATGAATTATAAATTCAAGATTAAAAAGTAGAAAATAATTAAAATAAAACATTGTGCTTTTTAGTACAATAATAAAATTGTGGTTTTAAAAACTATTTTTATAAATTTATTTATTAATTTAATACTCAACTCTCATTCCAAGGGGAAAATGTTATATGCATGAGAGGAACTACGTAATTATCCGAAATCTCGATGTTTTGTATGTAAAGTTGAAGATGTTTAAATTGCAAGGACTTCTAGATATTTTCACATGATCGTTTATTTTGTGACATTTTTTTTATTTTAAGATTATCATTTGAATGTTTCAGAAAAATTACATTTCTGAAAAGTATATGTTCTTTATCATTTTGTACATTGGGTTAACAGCCTTTACAGTAGATGGAAAAAGAAAGCTTGAAACACCTAGCATTATTCTGGTATCTGGTCAAATAAAAGGACTGATCATCATGGACATACACTGATACAGTATATATTTATGCACTATATCAGTGTGTGTAATAAACAGTGACGAGTGGTGTTCTGTAGCAGTGAGGGTGCTGTAATTTATGATAGGGGATTGCATAGAGATGGATTTCAGCATAAAATTTGCTTTCTTGTAATAACAATAATTTTTGTCTTTTTAAAATTAATTTTGAATAATTTAATAATTAGTTACGAAAAAATAATAATTAGATTTTTGGCGTGATGATGGTAAGTAATTCATAGAGAAATAGTAACTAAGCAATTACTAATTTTTAATGAATTTTGATTAAAATTTTAAATTGAAAAGAAATTTTCTTAGTAATTTTTCGTTTAGACCTTACTCTTGTTTATAAAAATTTACGCGAATGAGGTTGAACAATAAAAAATGATGATGTGCAAGGTTAAAATAAATACACATGTAGAGAAATTATTTTCTTATTTATTTGCAAGAAAAATTTTACAGTACAATATTTTTTAAATAATTTTTCTAGATTATTACTTATTCTTTATCTTCTTATTTATTTTCAAGTCTTGGGCAGGCGAAAAAATTTCCGTAGTGGGAAAAATGTTTGAAATTCCCTTTCCATCATCTTTGTTACTGCACTTTTCTACTGTACTCTCTTCCCTTTAACCCTCTGACTGCCGAATTTTTAAAAATCACTATTTAGATGCAACGTTTGCAATCATGTTCAAATACCGTTGAACAAAGTGAACTGTTATTCACATGCAAAGTTTTATTAATATAACATGATTCAACGCTAAAATAGTACTAATACGTCAACTTGTGAAAATCGCAGGATGCAGCAGAAAATAAACTTACTTCCTACCCGCGGAAATCGCGGGATAAGCAGTCTGAGGGTTAAACCTTGTGGGTGAAAAAAAATTTAGTCTTGTTACTACGCATATGCAGCAGAAAGAAATCGGGACTGGAGTAAAAGGGAGTTTTCTCCCTCCCCAAAGAAAGACGTATAATTTCCCCCTGTCTTTCCCTTAAGGCTATATCAGATGGGCAGCGTTGCGTCAGCGATTTCCGTGTACACTAGGGTAATGCCACTCGCCAAACGTTTCTCATCACGTGACCGGTCAGATAAGATGCCGGAAATCGTGGACTGTATTCAATCAGCTTAAAAATGTTCACGATAGTGACGGAAAACTGTCAGCAGCGAAAATTCAAACCAATCGTGTGTGACTTCGCCTTCCATGATACCGAAATCCTGCCTGACTGGTTGTCTCAATGCGTCACGTGACGAGAAACTTTTGGCCAGTGGCATTACCTTAGTGTACACGAAAATCACTGACGCAACGATGCCCGTCTGATATAACCTTTAAAGACTGAAATATTTAAAAGTAATAATGCGTTAGATTGTTAATGGATTTAGATATTACGTGCAAAGTAATTAAATGTATATGTATTAGGCGAATTGAGATAATCCGGCTTACTGCAAAGAGCCTGGTCCTTTTGCAATCCACCTGGCAAATTGGAAAATTATTGACAACTTTCTAATTAGCCTGATGATTTGTAGGCTTATTGTAATAAGCCCATACACCTTTAGGCTAGTTAGAAAATTCGCAACAGTTTGCTCAAACAGCCTGGTTTCCTCCAGGCTTATTGCAATAAGACCGAAGTAGTAAAGGCTTATTGAAAATGAGAGATAAAGACATTGTTACTTATTTCCTTTAGTGAACATATGAATTAGTTAAGAATTACTTAGGTTAAAAAGAGGTAAAAACTATATAATAATCATCATTGTTTTAAAAATGTTAATTATTATTGTTAAACAATTATATAATAATCGTAATGTACAAATTATTAAAATGACAAACTTTTAAACTTCGAATAGGAATTTCTCCAACATCCTACATTTTAATTTTATTTATTTCCACACGGTGAATTTTTATGACAATTCGATGAGCATAGTTGATTTGCCTTCTTACACGCGCACTTTTTTGTTTGACACTAAATTTTTGACACTGAGCATTTGCAGATGCTAAACCCCTGGCCTCCGAATTTCGATTCAATCGCTACAGCTTCACGAACAGATATATATTTTTCTGGGACGTCTTCAAGGTTTCTGCGCCAGAAATTTGGGAGTCACATCTAGCAAACCAAGATTCAATAATGCCACTTTTATTCACATTATTTTACACCTTAAGAGTTTTTCCAATCAAGTTTGGATAGTCTAAAGGGCCACGATCCACTTTCGAGACATTTAACAGAATAAAGTCTCCAACTGCAACCGGTTTCAGTTTCTCTCCACAAGTTTCAATCATTTTTTCCGCTGCTCTTTTCTGGCCTTCGTGTGCTTCTTGACGCTCCGTTTTGTTTCTGTCACAAATATCACAGCGATAAACAAAATTATTGTCGTCAGAGGTTGAGGCAACGTTTCAGCAACGAATTATGTGAATCTTCATAGAACATGAAGAGCACGATACAAAAGATGTTTCATTCAAATTGCATGAGCAAACAGAACACATATCTTGTTCCAAGTCAGCGACTTGATTTTCACCTCCTTCCTTTGCCATTTCCCTTTCCTTCTAACTGTCTTTAAACCGTTTCAAATCTTCTTCACTGTCAATATTTTCTAATATTGTGGGCGGAATATTCGCTGAGCTTAATTCTATTTTTGGTTCTGTTCCAAAAAGTGCGGTGTACGGACTTCGTCCTATAACTCTGTGTTTTGATGAGTTTTTTTTTGCCACTGAACAAAACAGCCCGATCTGTACTTCCATCGTTTTCCATCCAAGTACGTAATATAGTTTCAATATCCTGATTGCAGCGCTCCAAGCTCCTCTGGGACTGTGGATGCCGTAGGGGAAGGTGCTGTACCTCTGCCACTGTTTCTTTCACTGGAAAAAAAGGGGGTTGAATCAAGTCTAAAACCGAAAATTTTGGGTGCTTTGGAAACATCAGGAATTCAGCTTTTTAATTCTCTTTAGTATTTCTTCCAACTTATCGCTTAGAAATTAAAAATAAAATATTTTCATTTTTGGACAAGGTACAATACTACTTTATACTATTGCCACCCTATGGTGTACCTTGGCCAAGCAACAAAATATGACATTATCAGGCGTGAATTTGGTACAACACTAAACTTTTCAAAATCATTGCACCATATTTAGCTGGATATGATAGTTGAACTATATCACAACTGAAGAAGGATGTTATTTTTCTTAAAAATATATAGATAGCTAGTTAGAAACTTTTGTTTGCGAAAGGCAAGTTATATATTAATGACTTTAAAATTATTCGGACTAGGAAAAAACTACTAATCTTAAAAAAAAGAAAGTCATAAAAGAAAAATCACAGTGTAACTAATAGCCGCCTTCGGCGACCACCTTGCCGACCGAGAATAGTGTTCTGTTTTATTCAGCTGAATCCGCGATGCATAATTTAGTATTCATGGTTCCCTTAAAAAAGTTTTTTACCTCCCGATTTACTTAATATCTAAGAGCTTAATATTTACAGCTTTCTAAAAAAATTAATGCATAAAAATAAAGTAAAATTCATTACGCTTTTCCCAAAGAATATGAAAAAACAAGCAGAATCTTCATTCCTTATCTTTCAGCAATAAAAGAGAAACACACAATTCAATATTTATAAAAACAATGAAGACGGTTTGAGTTGACTGCAACAAACAAAATAATTGTTGTAAATTATGCATAAAAATATATATATATTTAAATTGCTAAAATTAGAAAAAAATTCAGACGTCAATTTCATTGACATCATTTAAAAGATGATTTTTCAATTTTGCGGAGTTGTAAGAATTTATTTTGTGCTATAATATATTTGAAAGTTATCGCCAACAAAAGCAAAAATTCTGCTTAATTTTGTGAAAAATAAAAAAAATATTTTTCTGGGAAACAGGAGGAAAATTTAACTCCTCCAGAAGCTTGCGCCGGCATCCGAAAAATTGTTTTTTCACTTCAGTTGAAAACTTTCAACCCGAGATGACCACATGCAAGGTGACAGTGTTGCCATTCTAAACTAAACATTTTGGGCGGGAAAACCAAATTTCTCTACACTCTCGTTTTGATATATCGACAAATGGCCGAGGTACAACACTGGCCAAGCTAAAGCACTTTCCCCTACTATTTTACAATCAGACACATAGCTGAAAGTTCATTGATCACGTTAGCGGTGAGTTCACTACCGTTGTCGCTCTGCAAGATGTAAGAGGCACCAAAATTCAAAAATACCTTCAACAATTCCAACGCAACTTCAACAGCACGCTTTGTTTTCTAAGAAGACAAAATTTCGTTGCATGATCTTGGTAGTTCATTAACCATTTGTAATCGCCACAGGGAATTGATTGAAAGTCGATCAAATTAACTTAACTTCGAAGATTAAAATCTTTTGTGGTGATTGGTCGTACAACAATGTTACGGTGTTGTTGAGAGTTTTTGGTATTGCACCTTCTACAAAGCGATACACAAATTTCAACTACTGGTCTAGGAACACAACATTTAGTTTTCAAAGCAAACAACATTTTATCCCTTCCGCCATGTCCAATGGCGTGTTGATACTAAAGACGCATGTCAAAGTATTCTTCATCAGGAATTATTACTACAACAGGATCCTCATTACTTCTCGTTTTTCTAATTAGGACTCTTTTTTCACCTACCTTCATTGTGTTGCGTTTTCTAGTCAATCAATATTGCCTACTAGTTTTCTTTTTTTCGGGATTATTTGATTCTAAAATTTTACGGATGGCTTCTTCTATGGTTGCATTAGTCCATGGTTTTTTTTATCACATCATCACTCTTATTACTGTATTCTTTCATCTTTTTCATTAAAGTTTTCCTTCATGTTATAAAGTTCATCTTTAGAATCGCCTCCACGCTTGTTGCTGTCTTGCGTATTATACACCACACAATCCTCCATACAGTCCATCATCATGTTCTTAAAAAGTTTTTAAAAGCTGTTCGAATTGGATGACGGCACGCAACAAGATGAAATAGTAACATACAATGTCGCAAAGTTATTTGAAATATCCTGCTTACTACACAAAGACACTCAATGCCGCTAAGCGCATCGCTTCATAAAACAAAAATACACTCTTTGTGAGATAATTCATCTGCTATGAACATTGTTGAAGAAGGAAGTGGAAGTGTCATCTATGGCGCCGTGCTGGCTGGTTTCAACATGATTTTGACAACTCTGCGATGCAGTTGTTTTCAATACGCGGGCAAGAGATAAGGCTTATTGCAATAAGCTTGGATGAAACCAGACTCTTTGATTAAACTATTGCGAATTTTCTAACTAGCCTAAAGGAATATGGGCTCATTACAATAAGCCTAAAAATCAACAGGCTAAATAGAAAGTTGTCAATAATATACCAATTTGCCAGGCGGATTGCAAAATGACCAGGCTCTTTGTAATAAACCGGACAATCTCAATTCGCCTACGACATGTACACTGAAAAAAGCCGGGGGGAGGAATTACCGCAGTTCAGCAGTGCCCATTCATCAGCCGTTCCTTGTTATAAACACTTCCTGATACAGTTATATATTGGTTAATGAATTGTAGAAAGTCTCATAAAATATATTGAATATGCAAAACTGATTTTCAGAAACATTTACTGATTACTGGTTTGTAAAAAGTCTTCATTTCGGAAAATACATCAGGGATTAATTCTTTTTGATTCGTTACCGAAAACTCTGTAGAAGTCTCATTAATGTCTAAGAGTTCGGAATGTAATAGCTCTTGAATTTTTCTCAAAAAAGTGCATTCACACCGTCATATTCCATACTATTATTCCCTTAATATTTATACATTCACTAAACTTCAATAGACTGCTTTCATCAAACATTGCTTAGCATTAATCTTTCTTAAATGAAATTTCTAAAGAAATCAGAATTTCCTTCAGGAAAATTGTGAAAGCAGCTTTCACTATTAAACGCACCTAAAAGAAAAAGAAAATATGATGCTTCCACATCCTGTATCTGGATTAAGATCCGAACTAGTGGACATTTTGAACAAAGCATTTGAGCCGAAGTGCAACGATTTATCAATAATTCCTGACAGCTTCTTGAATTCTTTTTAACCAGGATAAAATAAACACAATAGCGGTGCAGAGTATTGCTGGAAGAATACTATTGATCATGTATTCATTTATCAACATTTTCGTCCCTTTTTCGGGACCTGACAGTTCATATTATACACGGATCATAAACCATTATTTAATGCTTTCCATCAAAATCTTTAAAGAGTCTTCCTTCCCCAAACAGAAATGAAGTTTTATTTACTAATTTACGATGCACATTTATAGAGCATTTAAATAAATAAGCAAGTAAATTGATTTTCAGCGTTATACATGGAATTCAGCTCAATGTTCTAGAAAACAGTAATTTGTTTTGTGTTTTCTTCAATTTAAGACCGAACATCATAAAAATGTGTGAATTTTCTGGCATTAATCATTCTCTTGAAGCTCGGTAACATTCATTTTCAGTAAGCTATGTGAAGCATCATACTACATTTAACTCTCGTCTCAGCGTTACAAGTTTATGTTCTTTCGGGAGGTCATTTTTTTAATGTAGCCTTTGGGTGCAATAAATGGTAAGGAAGGGCTTTTTGTCTTTTGCTGTACTTAACATCGTAACATCTCACCTTCCTTTCTGGAGTTCTCTTGAGTTCTTTTCGGTCTAAAAAGGTGTAATTGAATTGTTTTTAACATAAACATTGCAAATATATCAGTATTTGAGATAACAACAACTTTTTAAAAGCGGTTTTCAATATCTAATGTTTTGAGCTCGTTGCTTAAAGAAGCCTTAAAATAGATGCTATATGTACTAAGAACCATCTGAATGACAAAAAATAATTCAAATATTAAAGAAGCATTTAAGATATATTGTTATAGGAAACTTTCTGAAACCTTCACCTGTGGCCTGGTAGGTTAAGGGATATGAATCATAGGAAGAAGGCTATGGGTTTTACTCTCTGGCTGCTCTCTTAATACACATCATTCGAAAATTGGTAGATCGATGTGCAATTTAACAACGAATTGCTCTATGCCTTCAAGAGGGCTGTAGGAGGTTTTCCTATCTTTGTACCAAGCGAAACACAAATGTTTACCACTTTCCCCTGAAAACTTTCCAGGAAGACAACATACCTCCATATACTGGTGCTTAGTCAGACTTCAATCTCAGGTGCTCCAAGTGTCGCCATTAATAATTGAGAGTACCACATCTCTCCTTTATCATGAGTCCTTGACTGATGGAGTTGGCCAGATATGCTAATTCAAGTGGGATTAGTAGCATTACATATCCTGTGGGATCATTCAAGTAAAGGTAAACAGGTTAAAAAATTATTTGACAAGGTTGATGAAAAAAGAGGGTTAGGTGACTTTTAAATCAGATAATCACAGGCCACGGAGCATTTAAAACCTATCAAAACAGATTCTTAAGCAAGAGTCCTTGGTGCTTCTGCGGAACGGATGAAGGAACTGTGGAACATACTATCCTTAAATGTGATGCATGGCAAGACATCAGAGACACTTACTTTAAAAAAACAGCAGCTCAAGTAAAGAACTTTTGCAGGACAGCCAATCGAGAAAAGGTATGAAATTGATTGTTAAAAATATTCTAGCCCAAGAGATGGAAAATGTAATTTAAATGGAAAGAAAATGATAGAGGGGATTGGGACTTTTTAAAACTCTTCATCTGGGAATCCCCCATTTATATTTATTTATTATTATTATATATATATTTTAAATGTGTTTTATAAATATGTCATTTTTTCTATGTTTTAACTATTTTTTGCAAATACTCGTACCTGTTTACTAGCCGCAACTGTGTTGTTTGTTTATTTTTGATTTGTTGTTTGGTACCGTTTTAGTTTGTGGCTTCCTATATTCTATTCATTTCTTCTTATTTTCATTTTTTTGTTTTGATGTTATTTAGTTATTATTCAAGAAATTGTGTGTTGGACAGTTTGAAATTATGTATAGGAAAATTTGAAACTATGATAAGAAATTTTGTATAGGTTGATTTAGCCTTTTTCTTGTTGTGATGCAGTGTGTTGCATGTTTAGGTTTTAATTTGTGGTTTCCTGTATATATATATATATATATTTAAGCTTTCTTTTTTCTCCTTATTTTCCTTATGATTGTATATTAATTTATGCTATTTGGTAATTAATCAGATTTTGTGTTTAGGAAAGTTTGAAAGTGCGTATAGGAATTTGAAGTTGTGTTGGTTATTTTAACATTTTTTCCTTTGAAGCAGTGTACTTTGTGAAGAAATTTTGTACTCGAATTTGCTGGCGTTCTTCGGAATTGTCAGTGGCTCGATATTTGTATGTCAGTAAGGACAGGTCAAATTACTAGTTATTATTATATCCTGAAAAGCTCAGAGATAAAAGATGCTACATTGATTATGCACTCATTTGAAACAAGAAAATATAAATTTACAGATTTAGTATCTGAGAAGCAAAACTTATTTTAATCATCGATTATCTGTATCTCTTTGAGGACGACTGTCATACGGGTATGCCAGCTAAGGGTTAAAAGTGTTCTGTAGTTCTCTGATAAATAATTATTTTTATTTGTTTTAATTTTAAACAATGAATTTTTTTATCTTCACGATTTTCTTAGAGATGAATTGGATTTGTGAAATGCCATGAAAAGGCTAAACGATAAAAAAAGGAATGAAGTAAAAATGCATAAAAAATTATTAAATTTAATTTGAAAACATCATGTTGCTCCTCTAAATTTTATCTTCTAACGTTACAGTTCAAAATACAGGGTGATTAAAATTCAACAGGAGGTTTTTGGACCTCTCTGCCGGAAAAACTACTTGATGCACCGCAACCAAATTCAGTTCATATTTGTTCTATAATATGCGGTTTCTATTTCCATTAGGGGAACAATGGCAGTATTCGGCAAGTAATTTGCATGCTGACGGACATTACTTAACAAATATATATATAGCTAAGATAAGAGCTTTACCGCAATAACTAAATGTGAAATAACATGTGGGAATGGAATTCACGAAAAATAACTGCAACAAGGGAGTCAATCAATAACTTTATCGAAATAACATAGAGAAACGAAATCAGACAAATAGAAAAGAAATTATGTGCAATACCTATATTTCAATCATAGGTGAAATCATATCAGTGCAAATATTACTTGACTTGTCAAAGGACCTCTTTGAAAACACTTGATCTGTCGCAATGTCTTAAATGTAGCGAAAGCATTGCTGCTTCGTTGGTAAAAGAGTTTCACAAGTAATGCAAGGTCTGGTAAACTGACTCATGATAACTGGAATCGGTGTTTCATGATAAGCTGCTTCGCGATTTTTAAATAGACAGATCTTAGGTACTAGTAGCGGTATTAGGCTAATTACCTGTAGTACAGAGCCATTTCCCCCTGGTGGTAGTGATAGGAGACCATATTTTTTATTTCAGAAATCGAAACAGCAGACGCAGGAAAGTATGTGCACCAAATCTGGTCGTGATTCGTCGAGTATTTATTCCAATAGACGGGCGCAAACACCTCCTGTTTAATTTCAATGATCTTGTACATTAAAACTGATAAATCTATCTGTTTGGTGTTCATTTCGCACATACTGATCCTTTTATACTGCAGCTTGTATCATCCATTTCTTTGGAGGTGGGAGACGCAAAACTTATGCACATTTCTTTGTAATAGGGTAATTAAGTTCATAGACTTAATGTATAGCACATAGTCCTTTCAATTTCACAAAAACCATTTATTACGTCGAGAACTTAAGACATATTTCGGAAATTGTTTTATATGATAAACTTTTCAACAAACTTCTTATTTCTTTTTTTAAAAATTCCAATCTTCTATTTCCTTAGACTCATTGTTTTAGTGTTATAATAATTGCTAGTCATCACAATACATGTAATTAGCAATTCTTTTGCAGCCTAAATTTTCCCTGATTTATTTCATATTTTTTCTAAATTATAACTTGAATTTTTCTTAACTGTATAATTTAAGTTTACTTACTAATCCCATTCACTATGATCGAATGCATTGAATTCTTAAACTTATGCATCATATAAAATCTATTGAATATATAACTAGTAATTTGACTTGTCCTTACGGACATACAAATATCGTGCCACTGACAGTTCCGAAGAACGGCAGCAGATTCGAGTACAAAATTTCATCACAAAGTACACTGCTTCATAGGAAAAAATGTTAAAATAACCAACACAATTTCTCACAATTTCAAATTCCTATGCGAACTTTCAAACTTTCCTAAACACAAAATCTATATCAATTACCAAATAACATAAATTAAAATACAATCATAAGGAAAATAAAGAGAAAAAGTTTACATCACACGAAATTAAAAATGTTTTTTCTAAATTAACAATTTTTGTAATTCCTTTTTTTCAAGCAAAAATTCAAAATATATTTTACAAAAAAAAACCTTAACTAGATTTGACGAAATAAATTTTTTTGGAAGCTCATGAAGCTTATTTGAAACAAGAACAGAAATGAGCATCTAAAATCTTTTAATGAGACCCGAATTTTTTACCCATTCCTGCTTACAGATGTTTTTTAACATCTCATTAAGAAGCAAGGAAAATTTTCACTCTCATAAGTAAATTTGACTTATTTCATGTTTGTAAAGATGGAATTTTGTAATCGATTTTTCGCTCACTTCCTGATGTGCTGGAGTTCTGAAATGTTACAGACTTATGTATTCTAGATGACAATACATTATTTTAATATTTCAATGCATCATTTTCATTATCAGTTAATAGATTAATTTAATTAAATTTTGATTACCTGCGAGTGGTGCCACTTAGTATTGAATTTGTGAAAAAATTGGTTTCCACTGTCCATAATCTATATATTTAAAATAATTTGGTAAAAAAACCTTCACCGAGTCCGCCAGCCTCAACCACTTGACCTATTTCGAACTTTATTTTTTTCATTTGAAAGGTTATTACGTCTAGATATGTCATCAAGGGTCGCCTGCCCCCACCCTCCATTTTCGAACGAAATCGAAAAAACACTTCTTCACCATACATTCTCTATATGTTTTCTCGATTTCGTTCGAAAGTGGGGGTTGGTGGGGGGCAGACGACCTTTGATAACATATCTAGACGTCATAAGTTTTCATATGAAATAAAAATTGTCGAAATCCGTCGGGTGGTTGTTGCTGGCGAACTGTCCAAAGGGTTTTTCCCATAGCGAATGTATAGTAGGAAAGAGGTTTTTCGATTTCGTTCAAAAATGGGGGGTAGTGGGGGGCCAAGTGACCCTTGATGACATATCTAGACATCATAAGCTTTCATATAAAAAAAATTGTCGAAATCGGTTAGGCGATTAGGGTTGGGGAATTTCTAAAAGGTTTACCCATAGACAATGAACAGAGGCGAAGTGTTTTTTCAATTTCGTTCAAAAATGGAGGGGGGACAGACGACCATTGATGACATATCTAGACGTCATAACCCTTTCAAATGAAAAAAAAAATGTCTAAATCTGTCTTGTGGTTTGGGCTGGCGAACTGTCTGAGTGTTTTACCATATTATTTTAAATATATAGATCCCAACAGTTCCATGACAATGGCGTATTAAAAATATTGTAAAATACCTATTGTAGGCGATGGAAACTGCTTATTTAGGGCGAATTCATTCTGTATGTATGGATCTGAAGACTTTTATGCCGAAATTCGTGAAAAAGGTTATAGAAAAAATTACAACTAGATGAGGTTTTTTGAAAGATTTTACAATTTTAAAGGAATCTGTTGTCTACAAAGAATATGAAATCTACTATGGTTTTATGGTCTATTCCACTGATCTTCATGCAGTATTTAAAACTGAAAAAAGTAGTTGTTGAGAGCCTCGAAGCAGCCAAGTGGCAAGGACAGTGCTGAGCAAACTGAGTGTTGGCCACGAACCCGCCCAGCGGTCGGCGAGAGCGGCTAGTATTTATATTAATAAATTATAAATTAAAGAGTAAAAAGAATATAATTAAAATAAAAAGTTACTTTTTAGGACATTAATAAATTGTGTTTTAAAAACTGTTTATAAATAGTTTTATTATTAATGTTATGTTGAGGATTAGAATTTAGCTAAATAAACCCTAACATTTATCACTAGGGCAAAAGCCATATCAGATTATCATATAAGAATTATGCTGTTTTAGAAATGTCGAGCTTCAACTGACAAGAATTCAATACAGCTGCGTAGCGACAGGGGCCAAGGAGGGTACAAGGGAGCTAGTCTTAAGAGGCGCCGCGGAGACAAAATATTAGTGCGTTCGCATCACTTTATAAAGCCAAATACGAAGAGGGGACGCAAAAGAAAGAAAAAGGGCACTGCAGTCTTCACCCTTGTTACGTCATTTATACAGCAACATAATTATGAAATATTTCGCTGCTTCTCTGTTGTGGAGCGACAGTAACGAGGCAGGAAGTTTCGGATGTTTGGGCAAGGAAGCTAATATTTTCCCTTTTTTACTTTCTTGTATACAAAGTATGCCAAAGAGGAAGTACTGAAAATCTCATATTCCATCTCGAGACTATGACGGATCTCCACATTTTAAACCTTATTGAATCCTGTATGTCTGTCCATATGTGTGTTTGTGAACACAAACGGTGAACGAAAAACCGTTTTTAAAAATACGGTTTATTAGTGTATTAAAAAGTAGAAATTTCTTTTATTTAACTATTTCCTACTTTTCAGTCTTTGACTTACGATTCGTTATCATAAATGTATGGGATATTGAAATAATTTTTTTCTCAAATTTATTACCAGGTGACGCCACTAGTATGGAATAAAAAATTAATTAAACTAATTGACTAGCTGATAATTAAGTTCTGAAAATATCAGAATATTGCATTTTCATTAAGAATACATAAGCGTACAAAATTTCAATACTCTTGTCCATCAGGAAGTGAATAAAAAAGCGATTACAAAATTCCATTTTTACAAACTTTTGAAACAAGTCAAGTTAAATGAAAGTGTATGAAAAAGGAACACTCCAGACGGATGAAATTTAGTACGCGGTTTTGAATCCAAAATTGCAGCTATATCAAAATTTGGATAAATCCTGTCAGCAGGAAGACTGTCTGTCTGTCTTTCCGTGTGTATGTGAACACGATAACTCAAAACCACTACGATCTAGATGAACGAAATTTGGAATGTTGTCTTTACTACAAATTTGTAGATCTGTATTAAATTTCAGACCATATCTGTCAAGGGGAAGGGGTGCTTTTCTAAAATGCATATTCAATTATCTTCGCTATACAATCAAGCTAAACACAAAATTCGCCATATTCTGGAAGAATATGAGAAAGTCGAGGGGAGAAAACTTCCGACTTTTTTACATATGGTATTGTCAAACGATGGAACTAGTAATTTTGTGCTTTTATCAAAAAGTGATTTTCAGGAAACTACACCATTCTGTTAACTTAGTTACTGAAGAACCAGATTGGCTACGATGTATATTGCCTTGCTACTCGGTCTTCAGATCTCGGTACCAAAATTGGTGGCACAGTTAATATTTGAATATGACCAAATTTAGTGCAAGAGATTATGTTTGAAATATTAAAAAAAATAGTTTTTCATCAGATATTCGATACAATTTATCATGCAATCCGATATCTTCGCAAAAAGGAAGTGCAGAGAAATAATCAATGAGAGTGGTACTCAGGGGCAGCTCGTCAGCACAGAAACAAGCAGTACTGCAGAAGTTGTATAGGCCTAAGTTGTGATGATATATAATGATGATGTACCAAAAATTGGTAGATTTTGAGTTATAAGCAAAAAACTGGGAAAAAGTTTTTTCACATTTTTTTGGTTATAACTAAAATTCCAACAAAATTTTTGGTGGCAAACCTCAGACTCGTAATCAGCACCAAAAAAACATAAAGGAGCAAAAAATTACAACTCCTCCAGAATTTAATTTAAAAAACTTCTTAATTACTGGACTACTGTGAGAAATCGATAAAAAGACAACTGAGGAATTCGCGCCAAACGAGAGCTGGGAAAAATTCAGCTCAAATGAATGCAATTTTAAGTGGAGAAAAGGGTTGCTTTTTCTCCCGACTGAGCGTTCTCCGTGTTGATAGGAGGGGCAAAACTTTCTGCAGCTCTGGTCTGCCTCTCTCTTAATTCCTGGTTGATTTTCAATCGTCCCTTTACGTTTTTATTACTTTTTTTGCCATTTTTGTTGATCATCGAACACTCAAAGCGGAAAAGTAAGGCAATTAGAATAAAAACGAAAATACAAGATTTAAAAATAGTTTCAGGGGGGACTGCAGCTCTGCAGCGCTTATGGACGAGCCGCCACTGGTGAAACTGTGACCAAGAGAGAAAGCTCCTTATTGAAACTGGAATTATTAATGTGTACTCTTTCTGCGATTTGTGAATGCTGTGACGTAAATAAAAAATAATACCATTATTTTATTTTCTATGCATTTTGAAGCAACTCTAGTTGCTTAAAAATGCATAGAAAATAAAATAAAGGGAGTGAACAATAAAATAATATTTTAAAACACTACAAAAATAAAATGTAAGATTGAATTCCTTAAAAAGATTTTTGACTAGATAAGGAAGGCTTCTAAACGAAGCATAAAGATACAATTAGTGCTGCTATGGTTTCTGCCTATAAAAATGACTAAAAAAGATAAAAAGAGACATTGAAAACACTCCAATGTAAACTATTTTTAGCTTCGTAAAATTCGCAATTTTATCTTTTCTCAATAAACATTTACTTTACCCAGAAAATTTTAAATTTCATTTTGGTAAACTTGGAAGAAGTGCACTCTTAAAATTCAGGAAAGTTACTAAAAGCAACATAGTATAACGGGTATGCGCTGATCATAAATGCAACACCTGTGTTCTGAGTGAAAATGAATGCCGAGCTTATATCAAATGTACGTTGATATGGAATCCTGATGCAACTTTTATATCATAAGAATAGTTGAAATGGTAGTAGCATTGTCCTTAGATGACAGGATAACAGACATCGAAAAGACGCATTCTTATCGACCATTCTTGTGTTTGGGATTAGTGGATTTGAGATGGATTCACATCTCTCTCCTCTGTGGTGAGAATTCAAATAAAAGATGCCTAAAATAGTGTCCCTCAGGTGCTAGCTACCCTTCTGAATTCCAAATGTGCTTCCAGAATCATTTTTAGCAAGACGATACCACTCCTGCACTCTATATTGCTTTTTTTATATTTTTGAAATATATATCAAGAAACAGAGATGTAGAGTAGATCGGAGTTGTGTACCTAAACCTTGGGGGCGTGTAGTCCTTTACAACGTGTATTTATATAGATTTTTTTGATACTTATAAGCAAAATTTAATTCAGAAAGTAATGTTGACTTGATATATTTATGGTCAAAGATTTATTTACAAATAAACCCTACTAAATTTCATTTTGTTTATCGGTAATTAAAGCCTTATTTTCTTTGGTTGTTCTTCTACCTGTATGTATATTTAAGGATGTGAAAAATTTCGTTCGCAAAGAGGATTCCGTGCTGTGAAAGTTTATGAAAACCTTAAGTAGTGCAAGGCTTATATTTTCCCATTACGAACGTAACTTAATAGAAAAAAATTGCCACCACTTTTCATCTGATTAGATCTTTTTGGGTTTGGCATGCTTATGACTTTACTATCTTTTGCCGTTTCTTTTCAATAAGTGTCTATAGGCTAATGGGGTTAATATTTGTTTATTTATAAGCAAAAAGCTAAACTTCTTAAGAATATGTAGCCCTACGTGATGAAATATACATTGTATGTTTCTCTTACTTTTTATAGTGAGGTTATTTTTTCTTCTGTCATTCGAATAGTACATCCAAAATAAAATTATGAACAAATTTTATGTCTTTGCGATGTACCTGTCACGAGATTATAATTTTATTGAAATTTTATAAATGAAAATTCTTTTCATAAATCGTTGGATTTATAACAAACAACGCTATCTACAAAAAAACTTTTTTTGAGATAATTTACTTTAAAAAAACTATTCTATAACATCAGATGGTTATAAATCTCCTTCTGTTTTAATAACAGAATCTTAGTATTGACATAAGAATTTATTCCGTGAATTAAAAAACTTAAATGTCACCCTTAAGAACAGGCAAGTATACAAAAGTTACAAAGTGATTAAATCATGATTTACAAAACGAATTTTGATACATATGATTTAAAATTTCAATACTCATTGAAAGAAGTTGGCACAAAATTTAAGAAAAACAAATGGGAAGTAGGCGGATTAAAATTGGCATGGAAAGTTGGGTCTAAAAAACTAAATCGTTTAGAACATCTACTATAATATACATGCATTAATAATCATGTATCCAATTCGTATACCGGCCTCAAAGGATTAGAATTTTTTTTATTTTTACCCTATACATTTACTTAAAAACTAACATCTTTTTAAGTTCAACGGCGATAACGGAAAAGACATTAATTATTTGTGACATTGTAAGTAAATCATTCATTGGATTGGGCTAATTTTTGAAATTGCTTGAAGCAAAATTAAAAATTAAGTTTTTTTAATTAATAGGAAAAAAATGGCCGGTCGATAATTAACAAAATTACAGAAAAAGTAGGGCGGTGTTAATTTTAGAAATTTCTCCTCGTATGAAAAGTTTTCAAAAGCTGGGTAATTGATTTTGCTCTTGATCATTTTAGTTTCAAAGCGTTACGAAGAAATCGATGAGCACCTGCTGTGTTTCGCACAGTTATAGATTCGTTTTCGTTCTAATAGCTTCACAAAAAGATTATTTTTTTCATTGGATTCCATTCAATTGTCTTGTAACATTTTATCTCAGTCTCACAGAGATGCTTCAATGAAACCGCAAATAGATTTCTCTCGAGTTATTCATTTTTGTTAAAAATTTTTGCAGTGTTTTTCTGCCATTTGATACGAGTTCATTCAAACATCAGTTTGAAAGCGTTTCAACACTTTACATTGACACGCATCTATCTATCTAAACGATCATTTCATTCACTCCAAATTTGAGAAATGAAAATCTTTTGTAATAAAGATCTCCAGTCAAAATGGATGTTTTGAGGCGAAAAATTTGATGGATCTTTTCTCATCTTGAGGTACTGAAAACTGCAAATAGATATCTTTACAGTTATTTATTTTTGTTAAGTATCTTGTAATGTTATTCTGCAATTTGATACAAATTCATTCAAACATCAGTTTGAAGCCATAAAGATACACCCCACACAGAATCACCCCTACAATCACATGGGTACTGTGGTCAATTACAAAGTGACCGCCACCGGTCCATGTACGAATCCTTCTCGTAGGCGGTACGTCCCGTTATCAGAAATGTGACCAATACAACCATACCACCGTTATTGTACCCTTCAGAGAAGTGAGAACTCCCTTACTTATATGGGAACTTCTCATCCCCATATTTGAGGTGCCATCCCCCGGAGGGATTAATATCAGTTTGAACATATCATTAACATACACATCTATCTAAATACGTTCGAAATGAAAAATTTTTGAAATAAAAAAATTCCTGCCAAAATGAGTGTTTGGAGGCGAAAAATTATCTTGTTGGATGTTCCCTTAGCTCAGGGAACTAATAAAAAATTACAGTGTATCCTCAGGAATCCTAAATTTCTGATAATCTGAGCATATCTTTTTATTTTTCTGAAAGATTTTTATTAAAAAAATGAAGGAAAAAAGAACGATTAGGAATGAGAAACTAAGCTGATGTCTATTCCTATTTTAAAAGAAACATTCGAATTGATATTTAAGAATAAATACGGCATTTTAAGCATTAGAAACAAAATTGGTTATCTTCTTTTGATGTAAGGAACTAAACCTATTTGACGATGCGAATAGTAGCTAGTTCTTCCAGTACTCTTTCACAGAGTACCCAAAGTCAAAACTCTTATGCATTCGGTATATAAAGAGCCACTTTATAGAATTTTCTGGATAATCAGAATTTCCTAGAATCCGAACATAGGTAAGCTCCAAGCAGTTCGGATTCCCGAGGTTCTTCTTTATATGAAATGTCTCACGATCTTAAACTAACCTTTGCTTTTTGTAAAGCAAGAGGGCCACGGTGGCCTGATGGTAAAATTTCGGCTTTGGAACAGAAGGGCTGCCGGTTCAAAATCCGATCCCACAGAAGATTCCCTGTGTATGCAGGATCATACGCTCTCTCGCTGCTGTGGAGTCGAAGTTTGGCTAGAGATTTAAACGCCGGCTAAGTATCGTCCTCGATTTATTGTAACAGCTTAAAATTACCATGTCCATCCCAAAATAACTCTGATGTTACTTTATAATAAGACGTCAATCTAGATAAAAATAAAACGTACAGTCGTGGAAAAAAACGAACCACCCATCACTATTCTGCCATCGTTCATCAAAAATTAAAACAGAAAGTACCAAATTTCAGGAAATAATGTCTGCTAAACGATCCCACATCTAAAAATTCTATAAGGGGTCGTCTACCTATTTATAATTGCACCCATTTTTTAAAATGGATTTCGAAACTGCATCAAAAGTTATGCTCGGATACCAAATTTTATCATTCAAACGTTAATTGTTTCGAAATTATAATCAAATAAAATTTTGAGTCTCTAATGTTTAATTAAAATTTTGAATTTTTGTTCATATCTTGAGATATAATATATTTATTGACCTAGAACCTTTTCGATGTAATACTAAGAAGTAGTATACACATTCTGAACCTATACTTTTGATTTTAAAATAATTTTGAACATAGGAAATATCTTAAAAAATTAAAATTAAATGTTAAAAAATTTTTGAGTGGCAACACCATAACATTTAGAAGAGTAGATTTTTAAGAGTGGTTTTGAAGTTACATTTAATTTTCTCTATAAAACAATTCACTTAGGAGAGCGTCCATATATTTAAAAAAAGGTAGCATCTTTCTTTCAGTTAATAATGCAATATATATGGATCAAAATCACAGTTTTTGGAGAAAATTTCATTTTTGCAGAATTTTGTAATGCATCTAGTATTTATCGATTGTAAAAAATGCATTGTAGCTTTTAAGATGACGTTCAAAGACCGAAATAAGTTAAAATTCTACCACCGACATTTAAACGCAAGAAGCGAGCTTCATTGTCTAAATATGGAGACGGCCCCTTTTATAATGCGAACACCAAATGTCGAGTATCTTCCGATCTTTTAATGGTCAATTAACCAAAATTGATATTTGGGGTATTTTTTGATGAGGAATTTATTTACGTCATCAAAAATGGGCATTGTCATTAGAAATTTTGAAGTTAGTGCAATTATAAATACGTAGACGACTCCTTATGAAATTTTTAGATATGGAATCGTTTAGTAGACGTTATTTCTTGAAATCTGCTACCTTTTGTTTTAATTTTCGATGGCCGATGACAGAATAATGCTGGGTGGTTCGTTTTCTTCCATGATTGTACATGCGTAATCAAGCATAAGCTATTCAACGAAGCATCACAGGAAGCTTATTTATTATTTCAGGATTTGTTGGTAACTTTTTTATTATTATTGCTTGGTTTCATTCCTAAGACGGCAAATTTCTTTAACACTACAGAAGATTTCCCTCTGTCCCTCTTTTTTTTCAAATGGCAGCTGTCGATTGCATAATAAAATCTGTAAATTCAGCTCAACTTCATTCAAACTATTTTTTTTTGATAATAAAGAAGAATCTTTTTCTTGCCTATATTAATGCCCAAATCATATTAAGTTTCGATACAGTATGGATTTAATTTTGCCTTCGTCGATAAAAGTTGACTAACTAAGTATGCAGGGGGATAAAAAAAAGTGAAAAATAAAGAGTGTTTTCTTTTGTACATTGAAGTGGCGTGTTTGTACATGATATTTTTTTACGACGACGCTATTGACTATGCTGCTGCATTAGACAAGGAAGATCGTCCGATTATCTTTGTAGTCTAAGATGTTGTTAGAGTTGAACTAATCTGAAGCTTCATAAATCGATTATTAGGGCAATAAACCTAAATTCCCATAATCACCATGAGCAAAACTGCAACAGAAGTAAACTAAGACCATTTAATATCATAACCGTTGTTAGGTTGTTCATCTTCGTTATATTTCGAAAACTTTTTAGCTGTATTGTTTGAAAAGAAGGCTTAAATGTGTATGTTCCGTATTAATTCTAAATGGCATTAAAATTGATTGATCAACATGGCCTGAAATTTATATTTTTGAGTCATCAACGATTTAAACTAACCTAAACACGTGCGTTAAAGAGTTTGGCTGTCATAATATATTATATATTACAATATATTATATATTATCCATTACTAATAAATTATTTATCAGTTAACTACTTGCCAGATAAAGCATCATGATGAAAAATTCTTTCTCGAGCTTCTAAAAAGCCACAGACGATCAAAATAAAAAAGTCGTTCACTTCAGAATTTTAGGGCCAGTAGTAAGGTTAAACGTTGTTTCACAGGAAGATAGATGAAGTGTAAAAATGTGAAAATGACGTTATGTACGTTCTACGTCACTTGAACTCGAGAAAATAGAAAATAAAAGTACTATTAAGATTTTAAAAGGCTTTTTTTTGAACAAATTTATAGCACAGAGTCTTATTTATATTTAATTATTTTTAACTTTTTAATCTTGATATCTATTATTTCTCAAACTCACTACCAGGTGGCGCCACTGGTAAAGAATTAAAATTTAATTAATAATTAACTGATAATTTAGTTCTTAAACAACGTGTTGTCATTGAGAATACACAAATGTACGAAGTTTCGTCTGAAACATCACGAGATGAATGAAAAACCAATTATAAAATTTCATCATTATCTATCTATCTGTCTTTAGATTATACATAATAAAATCAGTTATGACATTAACTATGTAAAAATCGAAAGGAATAAACGCAATGAATTGAAATAACAAGGTTACAAAGAGGCTTGCCGAGAGAAGGGTACAGGAGGGTCAAAATCAGCGGGACATGGGTCCGTAGGGGGCGAAGCCGCTGACTTAGGATAAGAAAAAATATATTCTTCCTAATTTTCAAGAGTATTTTATTTTTAACCTTGACAAATGGGACCCGGCAAGCATTTATTTTTTTGGAATATAAAAATCTCACATTCGTTAACAAAATAATAGCCATTTGTTAACAAAATAATACTAGCCACCTACTGTAATTTTTGTTAACATTCGTTAACAGAAATTACAGTAGGTGGCTAGATATCAGATTTTCGCAACAATAAATGACGCGACCCGATAACCGGAAAAGGATTCCATCCGCTGTTTGGTCACCAGAGTCATAATTTGCAAAGGTGTCGGTGGTGCCGATGCCTGTAATTTGTCCTGGGGCCGGCGCAGCTCGGCTTTCGGCGGTTCTGGACACAATATAGAAAATCTAGAAGGAAAGATACAAATAATCATTTCAATTTACATGAAAGGAGGTTAAGCATTCAAAGTGTTCTATGGAGGCACATCATATCAGTGTCAAAAATGTTTGGAAATATTTTAAAATTCAAGACAATAAATCTGGAACTTTCCGTTCCGAAGCCTTACCACCCGGCTACCGTGGACTTAATCAGTATGGGGTGAATGTGAGTGTAAGTGGAAAAATTTTGACGATTTTTTAAAAAAAATATCTATGAGTAGCAAATGAGAAGAAGAAATGATTAAAACTGTTTGACCAATTTTAAAAGGAGGGAATTGTTTTTAAAACTGATGAATGCTGAAAAATGAAAGAGAGTATTATTACAGAACTAAAATTTCTCATAATTTTTCCTTTTGATAGTAGCCATGTTCAAGAACGGAAAAAGGCGAAAACAAAACTGATATAGAATTGCGTACCAATCATTAAGTATCTAAATTTAGAAACAGAAAGATAAAAACATTTTGAATATAAATATACAGCCACAAAATCTGAAAAAACATAGCAATTAAATATGTTTTAAAGTATTATTTCTAAAAATTGGAAAATCAGATAAATTCTATGTTTACAAGATTTGACAAAATCAAGAAGTAATCAATCAAGATTTGACATAAATCAAGAAGTAATCAATACATTTGGCAGAATTTCCTTTTAAAGCATGAGAATAACGCAAAAAATTATCATAAAAATTTCAGACTGTAAAACAAAAATCGAGAGAAAAAACCCCGCTGAACCTGATCCTATAACAACAATTTGTATAAAGCTTCAAAAATCTTTTGTACTACAGCAGATAAAGGAAATTGTCTATAATACAAAAATTACTGGAAATGGACCAAATTGTATACATATGTAGATAATTAAGCATTTAGCAAGATAATTTTCATAGATGTATAACAAAAGACACTTGAATATGCAGATCATTAATTAGATGTTTTGGTCCTTTTCGAAGCACACATTATTGATCATCTCATAACATTGAAGCACTGTGGTTCCAAATCAAGTCCTATGATAGGTGCATCAAGTACTACTGCTGTGACTTCACAGCTCATGTTCGAGGATGGAAGTCTCGATATTATATCATTTCCACAAATACTCGATTGGCGAAGGATATGGGGATCGAGCTGGTCATAGAAGCAGCTGCACACATTACTATCCATTCAAGGGTAGACAAGTAGTATGCAGATAGGCATTAACTTGCTGGAAAACGGAGTTTGGAATGTCTTGAAAATACTGAAGATGAGGTAATGTGTCTTGGCACAATAACGAAGCCTAAAACTTTAATTTATATTAAACTTTAGTCTACGGGGAATAAAACCAGAAGAACTGCATTGAATGCGGGGAGTGAAATTCTCACTTGTATCTGGTACAGCAGTTGTACCGAACCGCATTCAAAGATAAAAAAAATTCTGATACAACAGTTAAAAGGATACAACAGTAAGGAAAAGGTTAAAGAACTACGTGTCCCTCGGAGATGGTGGAGGTTTCATTTAAGAGGCAGGGGTTCTATTAGGCCCTGAAGACTAGACTGTCTCATTTCACCCTCCATGTAACTCTACTGTGATAGCTTTACAAACGTTTACGACGACGATTGATTGTAATTGGAAAGTTTTTGAAGGACATATGGACGCCAAACCTGCATTAGCCAATCGTCATGAATCTGGCCACGTTGATATTAGAGGATAGAAGATATCCTGTGCATTTCGCCTAAGGTCTCTATTTGTGTAATGTGGGCCAGACATGATATGGTCGTATGCGGCGATTACTGAGCACTGATATTCGTCTCCTTGCTCTGGAATCTTAACAGAGGAGCAAATTTTCTTCCTGAGACCATTGTCACGAAATCCGACCAACAGGTATGGCACAAACCTGGGTAGATACATTTTCAGAGCAATAACGCACACACATAACTTCTTCCCACACATTTCAAAAAGATTATTTACTCTTCATATTTACGATCTACAACATGTTTCATTAATAACTATAGATTTACAATCGATTTATGTATCAAATAAGTCTTGATAATGCATCAAACTTTAGGAAGGCCTATTCTGCAAAGGAAGGAAGGACTTCTGGATGTCCTCAGAAATATTTCGACTTTTTACTACTTCCATACTACTGGTGAGCTTGATCTGATTGGAACTACCAATTACACGATTAGGGTTCTCTGGCGACGGACAAACCAAATCAGTTTCATTCCTCTATAAAATCTAATACATGAAAAATTATCACATCATATATGAGGTTTTTTTCATAGTAGCCTAGTGTTTATTAAATTTTTTAAACTAGATTTGAAATGTGGCAAGTCACAAATATTTGTTCAATCTAAGTAATTATTTCTTTTGAATAAATACGTTGCTCAGAAAATGCATTTTTTTTCTCCGTGCAAATGTAGGATGAGCCCATGATATTCTGTTATGTTAACGACTTCTTTATGTTGTTTTCTTTTTAAGCATATCTTTTTTTGGAACAGAGTATATAGCTTTTCGCTGATCAGACAAAATAATTTTTTTTCTCAGTTTTGAGAAGTACGTGCTTCTGTCGCTTTGTTTCCCCCAAGTGTTTCGTTTTTTTAACCAGCAAGTTTAACCATTCATTACCACTTGAAGTTAGTTTCTTTTGCCAACATAAAAAGACAAAAAATAAATATATCCTTAAATTTGAAAAAAAATTATTCACTGCGAATCTATCCGAATTTCAGGAGTTTTTTAGCAATCTTTCTGAAAAAAACTTTCTTTGATTTGATTTGAAAGATAGGGTAAACGTTTCAAAAGCAATCTTTGAATTCTTTATTCTACCAAATATTTTAACATGATACAGGGCTTACTGTCACGCACCTTTCGGAAACTATAGCAATCTGAAAAATATGTTCTATAATAAGTTGGTGATATGATTATATTAGTATAAAAATTGAATGAAAAAAAATTTAAACGTGGACATGGTTTTTTTTGGAAACGTATCAGATTTCATTTCTGTTTTTCTGCATTTTGTCTTTGTTATTCAATTTCTAATTTATATATTATTTGCATTTATTTTAATATTATATTCCATAGTATATTTTCCCTTTTTTAAACGAACTATTGTGCAATACATTAAGAAGTGAAAAATGCGATTTAAAAAAAAACAACTACGATGAATTTTTTTTCTAGTGTAAGAAACTAGATACATTTATCATTTGAGATGGGGTTTAGGAAAGCAGAAATGTAAGATTAAAATTTCATTCCTCAGAAAAGGAAATGTTAACATTAGACGTGCGATAAAAAAATTCTATTCTTCATCGCAACAAATCGTAACTACCGAAATTACAGCTGTAACTCAGCAACGAGACTGGAATTCTTAGTTTGCTTTGTCTATGTAACTAACATTTAGTTTGTTAAATGTATAGATTTAACAAGTGAAGAATTCCAATCTATTTGCAGTTGTAACTTCAAGAGATTTTTATCTGTATTCGTGTCTACGCAACCTTACTATTTTAATATACGATTCATAATAACTTTGATTATTTTAATAATATTTTAAAATTGATGCAAATTAAAATTGTTTTAATTTGCAATTTAAAATTATTTTTGCAATTCCTGCTATGGGAGGATAAGCAATCCGAATCATTATTAATCATAAAATAATCCTTCCAGTCACTAGGACGTCCTACAAAGCCGAATGACAGGGCCGCTACAGAAAATAATACGGGTTCTGTAAACCAAGCAAAATAGAAGCTATTACGAGAGTCACATGTGCGGACCCTTCCATTGATGTAGGTTCCGTCATTGGCGATGAGGTCGTTATAACCAGTGTTACCACCTTTATTTTACCGCCAAAAAAACCCGGGAACCTGCTTACTCATGCGGCTATTTCTGAAACTCGTGCTCGAGGTGAGACCTCCCCCGCCACCCCCCACACAGAGGCCAAGATAAAGGAATTATTATTAAGAAAACCTTAAGATGATTAATGAGCATAATTAAGGAGAAGAAAAACGAATTTGAAGAATTTCTTCAATTAATCTCTTTAAATTTCACGAAATTCCTAGGAAAGCAGACAGAATTTTTGTTAAAAAACATTTAAATTAAATGTTTACTCCTGTTTTAATAATTAACTTCTATCATACTTTTCTTTTCTTATACGTAGATTGTAAATGAAATTCAAACTAAATACATGAAATCATCGCACTAAATCGAAGCTTGAGTGTGCTGAACACATATTTATACATGTTCAAGATCGTCTGATTGAATTTTGTGGTATTTTATTCTTTTTATGATATGAAATACAAGGTATTTAAAATTCAGCCTACAAAATGTTAGGGGAAATAAAAAGGACAAAAACAAACCAAAATCACAGAATGTATGATCAGAAACGCCATCTTAGAGGATATACGAAATTGTAGATGTGACAAGTCAATAACGGGTGAAAATCCCTTATTTGTCGAAATTTACACTTGGATAATGCGTGCTCACATACGTGCTGCAGAATGCTCCCTGATCTTGGCTTGTGTTAGTATTTTTTACCTTCCAGACAGTTTGTAAGTTGGATTTTGAATCACCCTGTATATGCTAATTACATACATTAGCCAGATATTTAATTAATTACTGCATAATACCCAAGAAAATATGTTTCATAAGATTATTTTCTTGATTAATATTATAACGTTTGAAATCTTCCCTCAAATGACTGCATGTCAGTGTGAGCACTTCCTACATAAATGGCAGCCTTTAAATTTATTAACGGATTTAATAATTCGTTGATTCTTATTCATTAAATCCCTCGTCTCGTTAGAGAACTTATTTTTAAGCTACCTTAGTTTTCAGATAGTTAACTATTATAATTAAGCTTTATTTTAATTGCTTCTACAAAGGTGTTTACCAGATAATCAGCTGGTGTTCTATAATTTCACACGAGGCTTCTGTAAAAGTTTGTGTAAATCAAATCTTTTTAAAATACGGTTCCCGTTATGACGAAAATTTTGACAACAAAACTTGTATTTTTGTTCGTTATTATTAGGAATAAAAAATTAAGACCATCTTGGTTAAGGCATTTCATTAAAGTTTTCAAACAATTGCATTAAATATATTTTTTTTATTGATTCTTTAACTAACGTTCAACTTCAGTAAAAATAATTTGCGGTCGCAAAATTTTTTTCATTTAAAAAGAAAGTAGTGCACTTCTTTTATATTGGACTTCTAATTTTTCCTCCCTAATCCTTCAAAAGACTGCAATGGAAAAAGTTAAAGAAGCCCAAGTGTTAATGATTGCAATTCATATTTTGCTGCTCCGATGTTACTTATGAGAAACCATTCGAACGTAAAGAGAGAAAACGATAAAAAAATTATTGATGAAGCAATTTTTTAGAATTTTTGATAGGTAATTAACTCATCATGATTGATTACTAATGATATATTTGAAATTAACGTTCCGTTTCAGCTCACCTTGAATTAAGTCTTATATTATCTCCAAAGGCCTGCCAAGAAGTTTTGTGAAAATAAACAATTTCTTCCAAAAGCTGAGAAATCTTAAACTAGGATTCTTCATTTTGATAAATGTGGTGAAAAATTTGAAAGCTCCTCTAATTCACGTCAAAATAAAATCTTATCAAATATTTGAAAAAATTTAGAAAAAATTTGAAATGGCTGAATATTGATGTTCTAAGCATACATTCTCTGACTTGGATGGTTTGTATCAAATATCCCCAAATGCGAAATTTACTAAATATTCGTTTCCCTCTATTCTTAAAAGATAACCATTTTGTTCATAATTTTAAGCTTATCCTGTTCCTAAATGAGGATTGAACTTTAAAGCCTATATGAAATGCTTTATTATTTCGCCTATTGACCTAAGTGCTTGTTCCAGAGACGTGGTTCAGGATGTTAAGTATTTATTACGGTCTTGTATTAAATTTGCTTGCGTAAGAAACTCATTAATAATGCATACAGGTTTAATAAAATATTACCTCATCCTTTCTATATTTTTCCCAGGCGCCTTTTGATAATTCATTATTAGAGTTTTCCCCCCGCATTACTTAAATTGCAAACTCTGTGTACGTCTGCCTTTATATTTTTGAAATTTAATAATTTTTCTCTTTTTATTAATATTTTGCGTCTGCTTATTTCATGCTTGTATATTTTCTTACCTCTCATTTTTGCATTGTGTTTTATAAATTAGCTGAAAAAATGCTACGCATCATTATAGCTTCTTTCTTCGAAAGCTTAAACTAAAGGTATCATTTGCAAGAAAATAAGGTCCTTTAAAAGTCTACCTTTCGAGAAGTTTCTTAAGGGGCCGTCTACATATAGAATTATGCACTATGAAATTTTTTATGGCAACACTCTTTTTGATGTCATAATTGAATGCAGCATGACAAATGTAGCCCGAATATAAATTTTGATTGAATTATCATTATCATTAAGGGATATATTGAAGTTCTTGCATTCACACAGAGTTGGTTCGTTTCCACATTCAGTTAAGCAAGCTTTATGCCTGTCTGTGTGGATCGGCAGTAGGCTTATCCTTTGAGTTGGGCTTTAAAAGTCATCTTAAATACTGGGATTGACTTTATACTATCGACTAATTCATAATGCATGACAATGGATTTACTTTACCAAAAATATCTGCAAAAGGTTGAAGTTTAGTTGCGTTTTGAATATCGTTTAACACTAAGCGCTACTTTAGTCAGTTAAAAGCTCTGAAACTGTTATTTTCAGATGTTTATATAGGGAAAACATTCAAATAAAAGGAATAATTAATTGTTTCAATGAAATTTTATAGTAAAATCAATCAATTTACCGATTAATAAAAAATTTTAAAAAAGTTTTAGAAGAATTTTAAGTTGTATCTTGGATTGAAATCAATGTAAGATTATTTAAACAGTAAACTATCATTTATATCCTGACATAAAATTATTTATTGATGCATTTTAATTAAAAGAACATAATATTAAATGCAGAATAATCTTGAAATATTTTTTAAAAATATTTTTACTTAAAATTGCTTTGTGGGTATGACATTTTTCGTTTCAGAGGACACTGAACACAATATAAACTCTTATTTCAAACAAGAATCATATAGTTTCTAATATTTTTTCGGGTGAACAACAGAAGCTCCTCCTTTGAAGACTGATTTCGACTGAAAGCTTATACACAATTCAATTATCATTTCATCGAATGTTCGAATTTCCATAATTTTAACAAATTTTAACTCTTTAGAAGAACTATTTATAAATTCTGCTGATTAATTATATTTCTAAATGTTCGCACCGGACAAGAATCTGAAATTTTATACGTATCCTATAAGCTGCGTACCGAAAGTTAGTATTTAGAGCTTTCATCAAGGTCTAAAAAACAGCTTATGATGGAGCTGAGCAAAATTAATTCAATAAAAGCGATGGAAAGGAAAGAAAATATATCAGCGAAAATAATTACATTAATGACAAAAATAATTTAATCAGCAGTCGATCACAGCAGTACTAAATTCCAACAAGAAAGCATTATTTCTAAAGGTTTAGGGATGATCTTGCATTCTTTTGCTTATTCATAACTTAGAAAATTCTACTGTCGATGAATGAATAAATGAATGTGGACTTTTCCTGTCGCAAGATCTTTACCTAGGATATACTGCACCGAATTCAGATGTAACTACAGTCAACACAACGTTTTAATTATTAGAATTTCTGAAAAAGAAGAAAAAAATTATACTAGTTAATTCTTTTCACATTTATTGATAATATTCTTGGGTGAATTTTAAAATATTAAATTATAAATCTTTATAGCCTATCTCCTATTATACATAAAGTTAACGGAATTAATTCATAAGATTAAATTAAATTTGTTACATAAATAATATTTTCTTTACCACACCCTTGTTTCTACTGTCAATATTAACATTTTGAGTCCCATGATCTCATATTCATGATTTCTGTTTCTTTCGTCGCTAGAGAGAAAATTAAAAAAAAGAGATTAATTATAAAACTAAATGTATTACAAACTATTTCATTTAATTTTGAAATTTTTTCTGACTGATAGTTTTGAATTTTTAATCCGTAAAATTAATTTTTAGTCATACTGAACCATAAAGGTTGAAATATTGAGAGATTTTTTTACCACCAGAAAGAAAATACCAAAATAGTGATATCTTACACAACGTGAATTATAGAAAAATTTTTCAGTACTTTTGATACTTTCTTATATACTTCCATACAGCGAAATAGAAAGTAATACTATACATTTAATAACTGCTCTGCATCCGTTTTGAATGACGAATCCAAAACATATTTTCCTTTGAAACTTGAGGAATGCTTTTCTAAGAGACTCGTTTCACATTGAAAACGAAAAATTTATTGTAATATAAAAACTACTAGTAGGAGTGAGCTGAAATTTTGCATAATGAAATAAAATGCTCTTCTCTATCGTTTTCTGTTAAAATTCACGAGAGTTGCAATTCAAAAAATGTCTTTTATCAGCTTAGATAAATTATATCACATGCTAAGAATTACTTTCAATTACAAAAGTATAAGTGAATTATGAATAGACTTCATGCTACTATAACAAAACAACAAATTTAGGTGATTAAGTATATGTTATTTCTGGAGATATAATTTCTTTTAGCATTCTAAACCCATATTTTGGAAACGAATAAACTACAGTGTCGAAACTTGATATTCGATCATAAATTTTGATGGAGTGTTAATTCACATATCCACTTATTTTTACGTATATTAACACAATATTCGTTTTGTGTTAAGATTCTTAGTATAATGAAGAAAATCGAGAATGCATTTTGGATATCTTCCCTTTGATCGACTAGACTCAAAACTTAACATAGATCTGCAATTTTTATGTCAATACCACATACTGAATTTCATTAATCCATCTTGTAGCGGTTTTGAGTTATCGCTTTCAGATACGCACGAATAGACAGACTGACAGACAGACAACCCTTTAACGACGTGGTCTAAAATTTGATGCAGATTTACAATTCTAGTGATAAAACTGCATGTCAAATTTTATCTATCTAACTCGTTACGTTTTTCGAGTTACCGTTTCCACATACACAAGAACGGAGGAAAGTCTTTCTGCTGTTGGATTTCGTCCAAAATTTGGTAGAAATCTTTTGGTGTAAAAAACACGTACCAAATTTCATCCTTCTAGCTGGATGCGTTTTTAAAACGCCTTTCCATATTCCAGTACCCATCACAGACAGACAGGCAGGCTTCCAAAAATGGTTTTCCCGGACTCAGGGAGGTATATATATTTAGTGCTCAAGGAGTTTTTTTCATAGAAGTTTCAGAATAAAATGCGAATGTTGCTTTTAACATGATTTTATCAAATCTAGAGTGTTCCATTTTTCGAATGAACATCCAGTAAGTCTGAATAGATACCAAGTTCTGCTATGAAAACTGAAATTTGCTTGAAGAGATTATTAGAAAAAATACTTTTTGAGGAGTAAATGGATTACTATAAGGTATCTAAAATTTATTAAAAAAGTTAAAAAATGAATTAATAAGAGTCAAAACTGATATTTTTAAAACTTGGAACTTCGAATATTAATCGTCGAACTCTAATTTAAATTATGTGTTTAATTTATAAGTACACATGAGTGTTCAGGATATTCAACTTTCATAAAATTCAATATTACTGTTAGAAGATTCAAGCTTAAAAATATCAGTTTGTGCAAGAACCCTCATCATTAAGCCTCTCTTAGAGTGTACCGAAATTCACCAAGTTTCAATCCCGATATCTTTCTGAATACTAATGGTATTGAACTGGAATATTCATATAAGTTGCCCTATATATCTGGCTCTGAAGTTATGAAAACAATTTACACTATATTTCGCACATGCGCAGTAAAAAATTATTTATTACAAACGCTCATATTTCCCGTAATATTCAAATTTTTTAAATTAAATTTTAATAAAATGTTTCTTTTACATATTGTCAAGTATTCTGTAAGTTTCATACAATTTGGTGGGAAACTCTGCATGTTATAAACACAAAACACGAGGAATATTTGTGATTTCTTAAGAAAACCTTTATATTTCCCGAATATTTATGCAAAATTTACGAAATTGCATGTAAATATTAAGCGCATCAAACATAATCATTGATGAAAGTTTCATCACGTTATCAGCTTTCTTTGAAACGGGATGAGAGTCGGTAATTTTTTTGTCTTCATCACTTTTTGGTAGGTCCCCTAAATGCTCTCATGACCAAATCTTCACTGTAAAATGTGAGTTCAAGCCTAATATTTACATGTTTGAAATTCTAAGAAAATCCATGCAGATCTTCGGGAGAAATTCGAAAAAATATGAAAATTTTAAGGTGTCCACATTAAATTGGCAACCCACTGTAAGTTACTTATTATAACTACCTCGATTAATAGAAGTATGGACGTAGATTTGCTGGCGTCCTTTATTTTTGGAAAGGTGAGGAGATCGATGATTTTCTTGTGAACCCTTTAACAATATGTGCTAAATATTTCTTGGAAATTTCGTTAATGTTTGAAATTTGAGCACGAAATCGAAGAAAATGTGCATATAGAGACCTGTCGAAACATGTGCATATTATTAGGCTTATTGATACTATACATAGCGGATTTGCGGAATTGTATAAGGGATTTCGGAAGTGAAAGTTTTAAGGAGAGTTACCAGAAGCTTCCGAAAAGAGAGTTCTATGTTTGTTTATTTTTAACCTAGAATAAAAAGGATGAAAATGTCTAGAAAGAAAAGCGATGATAGAGGTCTCTGGCCAACCCTGGTTAGACAATGGCAGTCTCCAGAGTCGCCTCACAGAAAAGAAATGCTCCAGAATGGATTTTTCTAGAAAAAACTGTAGAAGCTTTAAAATTTAAAAGTAAGATTTTGAATCAGATGAAAAATTTAGAGCAAGAATCATTTGATAGCATCAAATATTAACCGTTTCAGTATAAATTGTTTTTTGACCTTCAAATAATGCTCTGGGTTGAATGCATGATTTATTTACATACTAAAATTAATTTTTGAAGCTGCTATTGCTGAAAGTTTGGCTATATGATGACTTTTTTTTACTTTTCCATATACGGAGTAGGGGGAATGCGGGGACATTGATACACTTTTATTTGGAAGGATAAATAATGATTTTACCATAGGTAATGATTAGAACTAATACATTATATTTATACATTTGTTAATGTACTATAGGATTTCAGTCGAGTTTTGGTCATAAATGATATAATAAAACACTCATTACATTTTTTCCCTAAAAATGGATTTGTATCAATCTGCCCCATACTAGAGGGTACATTGATACGCACGGAAATATCGAAAATATTAATAGGTGTGGGATCAAAGCAAAATTTATTTTATCAAAAAACTTTGTATTCCAAATCAGGATTTAAAAGTTTAACAAAGTAACACAAACTTTTATTTTAATAAAAATTCAACATTTTTAATGAGACTGGAAAAATGAAAAATAATGCCCCAGAAAATAAATTATCTCTACAAACAATAAAGGAGAATATGTGTGTGTGTAAAAATACTTTGGTGGGAAAGAATGTGCGCCTCGAAGACGTTTTTTGAAATTTTAATTAATCAAAAATTAAGGGAAATTTTCATTTCCTTGATGACTTACGAAAATAATATAGCACCAAAATAAATTTCACCCCATCTGAAAATGCAAAAATGATCTTTTCGGTTATATTAATTAAGTTGCTGTACAATTTTTTCTCCAATTTTTAATAAATTCGTAAAAAATATTTTACACCTAAGTTACAACAATACTTTTCATTTTTGCAATGAAATTCAAGCAGTTTCCATTGTTTAAACAAATACTTATTTGCGTGATTCTCTCAGATAGTCCATTTTTATATTTTTTCCATTTTTGAAGACGATTTTGAAAAGTATTTGCTGTTAAAGTGCATTGATACACACGGATGATAAGTATCAGTGTGCCCCGGAGTCAATTGTATAAATTTGCCCCAAGAGACTTTTTCACTTAAAACAAGTGGTCACGCAAAATCAACGCTAAAAAACCTTAAAACTTAATGTAGTTAAGAAAAATAAAAGTTTTTTCCTACCTTTGGAGTAGATTCCTTGACAGGAAAACGCAATTAGTTAAAAGATTCTCACAACATGCACTTAGTGTAAAATTTACTTAGACGAGAAGGTTAGTGATTTGATTCATTTGTAAATTAACTTTTGACTGAACATGGCCGAAAAATGTATCCTGTTCTAAGGGTTACAGTGTCATATATAAGAGGGGATGTGAATATCTTGAGCCATTCCAATCATCAAAATTTATGGACTGTATCGATGTTCCCGCGTATCAATCTACCCAATCTCCCCTTATATGAGTAGAATTTATTGTAATCGTTAAAAAAATTTGACCTCGAAAATTTGATGAATCTCTACGTTTAAGGGCTTCCTGAGTCCAAAATACTTATGACTGTTTCCGAACACGATAAATCAGAACAGTAAAAAGTTAGAACAATAAAATTTTGAATGCGTCTTTACACCACTTTACACCAAAATTTGCAGCTTTCCACCCACTTCGTTGAAGGGAAGCCTGCCTGTCTATCCGTGTGAATGTGAACACGATAACTCAAAAATAGAAAGAGAAGCAAAGAGCTAAGCAAATGAAATTTGGGATATGATTTTATTGCTAGAATTGTGGACCGGAGTTGTAATTTTGGACCAAATCTGCCAAAGGTGTGACTGTGTGTGAATCTGTCTATTCGTGCGTATGTGAACTCAATAACTTGAAAACGTAGCAAGCTGGATAAATAAATTCCAATATATGATCTTTCCATCAAATTGTAAATCTATGTCTAATTTTGGATTAAATTCATCGATGGGTAGACAATCAGTTGGTTTTTCTGACTGTGTATAATAACACAAAAACTCAAGAGCACTGCAAGCTAGATAAATGTATAAAATTTGGTATAAATATAAATTGGATAAAAATTTGGTATAAATATAAATTGGATAAAAATTTCGTATAAATATAAATTGGATAACATTTGGTATAAATATAAATTGGATAAAAATTTGGATAAATTTGGTGTAAATATAAATTGGATACAAATTTGGTATAAATTGGATAAAATTTTGTATAAATATAAATTGGTTAAAATTTGGTATGTGGTCTTGATACTAAAATTGTACATCAGTATCAAATTTTGAACCCAGTCCATCAAAAGGAAGATGCCAAAAATACCTATTCGATTCTCAACATTATACTACAAAGATAAACCCAAAATGCGTGGTATTGAGTAAGTATACAAGGAAAAAAATATTAGAACACTCCTGCTGGCTAAAATAATTTTTAGCATACAGTAGGCTGTATGTAGGGTACCGGCTTTGGTTACTTTATCAGAAATTTACATGCTACGTCAGTGTTTGGTTAAGGACACGCATACCTTATTCTAATAGTTTATAAAACGTGATTCAGTAGATTCACGCACGTCTTTTAGGCACGTTTGGTCGAAAATTAGGGGTAGATCTCAAAATCTTCTGATCATGAAGCCGATATTTCTACTTGAAATTCATGAGTAGAAAGTAATTTAAAAGAAAATTTCCATAGAATTCATTTTAAAGGGTTTATTTACTTGCACTTTTACACAAAGGAAAGGAAAACCAACAAAAGAGTTCAAGTTAAGAAACAGTTTTGTAGAACAAAAGCATCTTTTAAAGTTAAGTGATCACCCTCCAAAAGGGAAAGAATTTAAATGCATTAGGAAATCTTTTTGGACTCGTGTTGTCTAAATGCTCGTGCCTTTTGTCCAATTTCTATTGCTTCTAAAAGATGACAATTTTTTAAAGACAAGACTACTTTTTTCCATCCCTAGTACAGGGTGTACACAAATGAAGTGACTCATTTCAAAAATTAATAATAATAATAATAAAAATTAAAAACTAAACTACAATTTTTTTTAAAAAATGAGAGCACATCTCAAAAAATTTCTTTTTCAGATAGGTAACATGCTATTTCGGTGGTCTAGAGGGTCATAAATTACTGGAAATCAAAAATTAGTTTAGAGCCATTATCTGAGAAAAAATTAAAACTGGAAGAAAAATAAAAGCATGTACTTGTAGGGAATTTTACTCTCTTTAATTTGTTAATTCACATGTAGTATGAAAACTGAAAAGTTTTCGTGATATTCAAGAAAAACTAAAAAAAGAAATCAGAAAACAAGCATCGGCTTCTGCTGATCGGTAGCCATTGCGTACGGAATTTTCTCGCTGCATCAAATTTAGAACGGCGTAACGCCGCGTTACCGATCTAAAAAACTTTTTGAGATGCGCTCTTATCTAAAATAAACGTAGTTTCAACATTTTCATTTTTTTTAAAATTAATTTTTGAAATGTGTCACTTCATTTGTGTACACCCTGTATTTTAAATGACATATTTATAATTATATCAAAACTGCTCTGTCATTCACTTAAATAAATAAGTTTTTAAAATTTTAGTATGTTTTACTTTAGTGTTTTGTTATCAAACGTATGATTTTATGTCAACTACTGGTTTTACCTCTTCTACAAAGGCCAATTACTGCTACATTTAGGGGAACTTATATTAATCAATTAACATTTTAATCTCTCACTTTTTCGGAAATTCAAAAAGTCATCTTCTGAAAGAGCAATAGAACTTGTTTAAAAATATTTGTCATATGAAAAATTTCAAATATGATATATTCACCTTTTTTTATTCTTAGAATCGATAAAAGTATTCTAGGATGTTTTTGCTTTTCTAAAAATGTTTTACACCTTATTTTTATTATTTCGTAATCATGCTGAACGTGATATATTATGGGTGATATTTTATTGTAGAATAACATTACATTTGAAATTCAAGATATAGTGCATGGGATACGGTGCCATAATCAAATATTTCCTCTAAATGAGAGATAATTGCGGGAAAGTGAGTGCATGCGAATGGCCCCAAGTATTAATAAATTTCACAAAAGGCAATTTTATATGTAAAATTTTTAATCGTATATGTTTTTGTAACCTAAAACAGGTAAAGAATTAAGGTAAATTTAGTTAAAGTAAACAATAACAATTTAGCAGTTTTCTTAAAAAAGACACTATTCTAAATGAATAAGTATAAAAAGTGAAAATTGCTTTGCCCTTGCTCAATTTGTCCTTTCACAAACTTGAACTAATTACACAGCAGTAAAAATAGCTCATAACTTGATGCTGACTAATACTGTAAACAAGATTTTAAATTATCTTTACATTCAGGTCAATGCAATTTCGTAAATAGCAATTAAATTGTTACTTTACTGTCTTATTCTAGAAAACATGTCATTAATTTTGAAATGGCTTTTTATGTGATTTTTATTTTTAAAATTTTTTATTGGTCACCACTAATCTGGTTGATTTGTTTATGTGACAATATACTCTTCCATTTTTATAATATATCCGAGTACATAATGTATTCGAAAAAAAAAAGGAAAATTTAGATTATTCTAGCGCTTGCTACAAGTAATGAAACATCAAGTTAACACCATATTTACTTCAGTCACCGGCGCTGTACATTTGACAGTTTTTTAAAGAAACTTTTTAAATTTTGCTGATTAACGAACCGAAAATTCTACATGATTCATTAAAGATCGATCAATCATTTCCTACACGACAATTTATCTGAAAATGATATCAACAACTTTTTTCCCCTCTAAACATTTAAGTTTTGTTTGAAACTGTGGGAGATTCCACGTACGTTCATTTTTAAAGGTTCACGTTCATTTTGCTTTCTTTTAATGCAGAATAAATTGCTTACACGCCAAGTAAATGGATTGTCTACCAAATACCATGATGAGTTTTGATAAATGCTGATTGAGACATATTTTGCTGATCAGAAAATTATGACAGAAAATTTTCTGTTACCTGGGAAGTAACGCTCCATAAAAGTTATTACGTTATTGTCAATTCAGAAAATTATTAAATTATTGATGAATAGCTAAAAAGACAAAAAAGAATGAATATCTACAAAGACAAAAAAGAATGAATATCTACAAAGACAAAAATTAATATAAGCAGTTTAATTGGTGTGCGCAAGTGCATCATCATCCAGGAAAAAATTGCGTAGTACAAAATAAATAAAAATAATTAATAAAGGGAATTATAAATGTGGAAGAGTAAAAAATAATAGCAGATAACGACAAGAAGTAAGAATCTGGTGAATGACTTCATCAGAGGCCAGACATCCATGCAGATCCAAAAATGGAATTGGTTTTCTGTAGAGGAAAAGACTTTAAGGTCTGAAATTATTTAATATCCTCTTATGGCCTGAACCTATTCCGAGATGTAATGGAAAGGAAAAACATTTATTCACAAAGAAGAAATAAATACATTCTTTTGAAGAAAGTAAGAAAAGAAGGGCTTAAAATCTTACCTCTTATAACATTTGTGGAACAAAGGACGCCAAGCGTGTGTTATGATGTAAACAAGGCAAATAGATGCTTGCACCTATCTCCATCTAGATTTCTAGATTAATTTATTAATTAAATTATTACTAATTAAATTATTGAAGTATCTGTGTTTATGTATTATTGTGATGAAATTTTTATGTCATCTCGCGTAACCTACAAATAAAAAGAAACAATGAACTAAGTTTTTAAGAGAGTAAACCCTGTTTTTACAGTCGAAAATATTATTCATTCGTTCATATTTTGTTTTAACCTTCCGTCGGGTGCATCTAATCTATGAGATGAAGCACCCATATTTTTTATGCCTAAGCGCGGATTTCACAGAGAAAGGTATGGGACCTCTAATAGCTTCCTGGTTCCCTACCACTCACACTAGGGTATCGTTTTTTCTCTAGTGCTCTTTTGATGTACGTGAGGGTCACGTTAATCTGGTAGATGAGTTGCGGCGGATTATGTTTGTATTTCTGATTTCCCAATTTTTTCTCAATATTTCTTTTTATATGCCTGCACAAGTTCGTATACCTGTGTCCCAGCCCCTGATGCAATGATATTGATCGTTATTTCCAACATATTGTTTTAAAAATATCGAATTATTTCAGGCTCTCAGCGACAACAGTTGTCATTGCTAAGGAACCTTACGGGCAAACAAACGTCAACTCCCTCCTGAATTCCTGTTCGCTGAAATTGCAAGAAACTACAAAAAAGTTATTTAAAACCGCAAATATAGCTTTGTATGACAGAATAGTTCAGTTTTTTAAGCTTTTCTTTAAACCTAAGCAAAAATTTAATTGTTAATCTCACAGATGAACTGCATCCGAACGTGTTAGCATTTGTATTGTGCCCGACCGAAGGTTAAATGCAAAGAAATTCATTAAATATGAACGGCGTCTTTAATTTGATTTTTATGCTACGTAAAATACAAAGTTTTATTCAAATGCTCAATACATTAATATTTTAGATATGTAGTATAACTACACCCTTTATATTCAGAGGTTGTTCGCACATTTTTTGAACGCTTTTAATGGAATGCGTAAGAATAATTTGGTTTAAAGCAGTTTTATTTTTTCAGTAATTAATCGTTCAAAATTTAAATTGTTATCTGATATTGCAAATTTTTCTTTAATTGTAGAATGGTATTTGTAAATAAACGTTGCATAGAAGACTGTGTTTTTGTCCACTAGAAATATTCATTAATATTCAAGAACGCTATAAAACCCAAGGGATCAGTATATTTAAGGGCAGAATAAGTATAATTGTTAATAATAAAGTAAAGGCAGGTAAAAATTTATAATCTATTAAGAAAGGAATTTCAAAACTAATTCTAAATCGAATCTATCTTCTGCGAATATTTCTAAGGTAAATTCTGTAATTTTAAAATAAAATCTCCCAACTCAAACAACTGTTGTTAAGACATTAAATTTCTCTGTTTCAACTGTAAATAAAGTAATAAACAATGATTTGAATTTTTGGACCCAAAAATGTAGCCTCATCGTTTTTCTCTTAGACGTGTAACCTAATGAAGAGCTCGATGCAGAATTCTGTAAAAAAAAGCATTAATTCGCGGAAAAATAAAAAAAAAATGTTGCAAACATTTGATAAAACCTGGATATAGTTAAGCGACTGCGATAAAACCGATTTATTTTTTCCGTAAAGAGGAAGGAGAAAATTCGAAAACTTAGTTCAAAGAATCTACAGAAACTTTTAGTAAGTACTTTCTGCACAGTCATCAAGCTCTAGAACCCCATCAAGACAAAACAAACAACTATAAATTTAAATCAACAATTGAATTCCTAGAAAAAATGAAATAAAAAACTGGTAGTAATTCAATACCTTTAACTTTTATCCCAGATGTATAACATACGAACTTTTGCGAGCTTGGACTACCGGAAAAAAGCGAAGAACAATATCAACCTAAAATTATTGATAGAGTAGGGAAAACTGTGGGAGAAGAGTGACAAAATCTATTTTAATTTTACTGATAGCAATATTTTCATGGAAATTAAGATATGGAATGGATGCCAAGAATATGAGCAATGCAACAGAACATTTCAAGTGCAAAAGTAAAAATCTGATTTATATTATGTTAAAATCATTTGAAAATGTGCGAACAGCTTCTGTAAATTACCGCTTACTGAAATAAGGAAGAGAAAGCAAACAAAATAAAAAGGAATTTTTTTTATATATGTAAAATTTTTTTAAAGAATATAAAGATCTGTTTATTATAAAAGCGCAAACGTTTACAGAAGGAATATAGTATGTTCTCGGATTCCGAAACCCCCCGCGCTTTTGCGCATGCGCCAGTCGGAGTTATTTTCATCAAAATAGGGAAAAGTGGAGAATGGAAGGGGGAGATGGTTACATTTTACTTAGCGTGATCTAACAAAGAACTCCGGAAATGCGCTCATATGACTCATTGCCTGTCTCCCCTTTCCGGTGTAAAATTGTCCAAAAGTGCTAGTCTCGTGATATTAAAACGATCAGTACATAAGCTTTTCTTTTCAGAGTGGGACTGAAACCTGAAAAGCAAATCATCTCACATTTTATTAATTAATTAATTATTGCGATTTTTGAGTTTTTTCGTCTTGTTTTGGAATTTATTTCATATTTGCTAAAATACTTCCAAAGAAATTACAATAATAATTCTTCTTTAATATTATAAATGCATAACGAATTTATATTTTTATTTAATTAATTAACACTAATTTAAAATTTTTAATGATATTTTGTATTTAAACGATATTTCTTGAAGTTCCTCTGAGCAAATGATAAAAAAAATACACATTAAAAGATATAAATGCATAAACAAATTTAGAGGTGACAGTAAAAATTTCTAATATACATAAACAATGAGATTTCTCGTATTTCGTTTTCGTAGTCCAATTCAAATACAAACAAAATATTCAAAAACGTATCAAAACAAATAAAAAATTTCAGCGGGCGGGAGTCAGTAGAATTGTCTAGTAGTCTAACTGTAATGGATATTTTAGTTGAAATAACGCTCACGATGAAGCCGTTTTAGATCACATTACATTTCTGATATTTTATCAACGACAACAGACGAAATCACGAAGCAACTGTTTGTTTAATAGATTGAAGTGTAAAATTACTAATGTAACCACTGGTTTTGCATTCGTCTGTAGTTTCATATGAGTGAAAAATGATGTAGTCATCACCAGTGTTCAATTATTCAGAGCCAGATATCTCGTTCGGAAATCTTAAAGTTCAAAGAGCAACTTTATTTTATGCAACGTTTAAATTATTTCAAATTTATCGTAGTTTCTCTGTATTTTTTTATTAATAAGTACAAGAATAGATGACTGAGTTTGAAGGATCAGAGTGAAGTAGTTAATATTAATGTAGATTTAGCAGGTATTTGTGGAGAATGTAAAGATTGTAAGATGTATGCACTTTGGACATTGGTAATATGTTTCATCCAGATGTCATTGTAGATAATCTTAAGTATCAGAATAATTATCGTGTCAAACTTGGAGGTTTACTGTGTAATTATATATAACGACTGTGCTTTTCTCCCTACCCGCTTCACTGACTTTTTCAACAGGATAATGCAAATTTCAATTTTTATGGTCATCATCGCTCCGCCAATAGACTCGTTGTAACCGATGGAAACGAATTTAACAACTTCATCTAGAAGATGATTAGCAGTTTTAAAATTCATCCGTTTAATTCCGTCATTTCACGTGCCTAAGACTGCTCATGTACTCATTTCCTCTTCCTGGATCTAAAAATCGCTTCGTCATGGGCAAGCGTGTGTAGTTGAAAGCGGAAAAAGCTTGTTTGAAAATATAAGTGGATGTAGATCTATATGTAGTGATAATGACAGTGACTGAAAGTTTTTTAGACTTTTTATAAGGCTATAACCATATTGATCTTTTTGGAATAATGTTTTCGAATAATCACATTTCTGGCAATTGAAACATCAAAAATTTCGAGTATAAATAATTTGATGAGGTAGTTAAGATTTTTGGATTTGATACTTGTAATCAGGTTTATTTTATCTATATATTTAAAATAATTCGGTGAAACAACGTTCACAGAGTCCGCGAGCCTCAACCACTCAACCGATTTCGACAATTTTTTTTCATTTGAGAGGTTTATAATGTCTAGATAAGTTATAAATAGTCGCCTGCCCTCCACCACCCCATTTTCGAACGAAATCGAAAAATTACTTCTCCTCTGTTAATTGTCTATGAGGAAAAACCTTGTAGAAATCTCCTATCCCCATTCACCAGACGGATTTCGACATTTTTTTAATTGAAAGGTTATGATCGAAAAAACCTTTCTCCACCGTACATTCTATATATGTTTTTTCAATTTCGTTCGAAAACGAGGAGTGGTGGGGCACAGGCGACCCTTGACATATATAGACGTCATAACCTTTCAAATGAAAAAAAATGTCGAAATCCGTTGGGTGGTTTGGGCTGAGGGATTTCTCCAAGGTTTACCCATAGACAGTATACAGATTAGAAGTGTTTTTTCGATTTCTTTCGAAAATGGAGGGTGGTGTGGGGCAGGCGACCCTTTATAACATATCTAGGCATCATAAGAATTCATATGAAATAAAAATTATCGAAATCCGTCGAGTGATTGGGGCTGGCGAACTGTCTGAAGGTTTTACCATATTATTTTAAATATATAAATCCCAACAGTTCCATCACAATGGCGTGCCAAAAATATTGTAAAATACCTATTGTAGGTGATGGAAACTGTTTATTTAGGGTAATATCATTCTGTATTTATGGATATAAAGAATTTCATGCCAAATTTTGGTTTATTGAAAGATTTTGCAATTTTAAAGGAATATGTTATCTACAAAGAATATGTGAAATCTACTATGGTTTTATGGTCTGTTCCCCTGATCTTCATGCAGTATTTAAAACTGAAAAAAATAGTGGCTGAGAGCCTCGAAGCAGCCAGGTGGCAAGGAGAGTGCTGACCGCGGACCCGTCCGGAGGGAGGCGAGAGTGGCTGGTTGAAAGTTTAAATTATGTTTTGTGGAAGCAAATTGATTTTATTTTCTCACTACCATTGTCCAAGTGTACGTATGTCTTCAAAAAGACAAATATTTGAAGATTTTATATTCGATTGTTCATTGTAAGTCAGGCTCATAAACTGTATTGTGACAAAATTTGAAAGTTTGATTAAGTATGGTGAGATGTAGCATTGGCAAGATTGTTAAAAATGCCAAGTAGAGAGACTTGGTGCTTTATGTGTCCGTTCACATAATCCCACCTTCCCCTCCATCACCGCAGAACGTGAACCTTTAACAACATCTAACTGATTGAAACTTTTGCATTAATGAAAAGATTTATACTCATTCAATGAGGGATCATCTTGAAATTCCTAACTGTATATCAATGTACTATCTCATTAACCTTTTTCACATAATTTGTACTTTTATTCAATCTACGATAAGCAGTGAATCTACTTGTGTGAATCTAAACGTCGTTACGAGGTCCAAAGCAGCTTACTTAACTGCTGTATTAAATTTTTTTTTATCAAATTCATATGAAGCAAGCTAGATCCCAAATTTGACTTAAGATGACATTGATAGGTATCTCCTGTATTAAAGAAATTTCTCTTAAGTCAGAGAAGCATTGTTTTATGCAACAAGAGATAAGGAAACATTGTTTTATGCAACAAGAGATAAGGAAACATTGTTAAACATGCCGCAAGAGATAAGGAGATCTTTGGTTTTCCAACCATCTACCGTTACCGAAAGCCAGTGATATCGAACATCTAAAAGGCCAACATAGAATTTGCGCATTTTCCTCCTCGAGAGAAACTCATTTACAGACTTCTGATCGTGTCACAGTTAGATAATCGTAAGTAATTAATTCTATATGTTTTTAAAACACTGAGGGAGCTTTTCTTCAAGATTTCTTCGTTTCTTCTTGAACAACACTGTACATGCAATGGTTTATATTTGGAGTTCAGTATTGAAATTCACAAGAATATGCACTTTTATATTTCTTCACTAGGGTCCACGGTGGCTTAGCAGTAAGGTCTTGGCTTCGTGATAGGAGCTCTCCAGTTTCGAAATCGAATTCATCAAAACTCCGCTGTATATGTGGGCCTGTCTCATGTTAAATGTGATGAAGAGGGTCAAACATCCTCCAGTTGGTGTGGTACAAACGTTTGGAGAGGATATTGCTGGCTTAAGTGTCGTCCTTGTCATCTGACTAGGTATTACTAAGCTCTTCCCAAAATAGCCTTCGTCTTGCTTAAAAAACGGGACGTCAAAATAGCTAAACTAAACTCTATTTTACTATTAGTTTAATCATGTTACAAAATAAAACTCTTCGAATTTGTTCATTATCTCTCAGGTTTCATAAAAATTATATATAAAAATAGAAACTGTATTAACCATCACTGGAATGGGGTCACTGACACTAATAACGTAAGCGCAAAAATCCATCATCTTAACCCTTTCGGCCCTAATGAGCATATACGTTCTGAAGATTAGACTTCATTTCCTATTGGGTAAACAAATTCCACTATTACATTTTTTGTTAACATTAAATTAAACTACTTTTCATAGTTAAATTTTTATCATGCAAAAGTCATATCGAAGGGGTTAATAGCGATTTTTGACTACTTTCGATATTTTCAATCCCAAGATGCAGAGAATTTATAAACAGTTTTATTATTTTTGCAAGCAAAATATCTTTACTTTCTATCCCGTAGGGTAATTTTTACATCTAGACTTCTATCGTATTTTACGGAAGGAAAAAAAGTAGGCGATATCGTAAACTGTCATCCTGAATGAGATTCGAGCTCAAGGTCTGATAGAAAGGTATCTCTTTTCGTAACTCGGACGAAAACTTTTCCGCTCAACTAGTTCCTGACATAAATAGAGTTGCCTGCAGACAAATTTTGTTTTCAGTTCGTTATTCGGTTTTACACTAAATGTATCTTAAATGGAAAATTTCAATTAATGAACATTTTTATGCAATCTGATATCAATACTAAATTAATTTTATTTTCATAGATATATGAATGAATGATAACGTATTGCATTAAATTTTATTTTTTCTCAAAAAATGTAACGGTTGAAAGAATTATTACTTTCACTAATCGACCTCCGAAGAGAGAAACAATAACTATTCGACCTCCTTTCTGCTTTCACTCAAATGTATATAAAATGAATGTACATTTTACTCTCATGTACAGTTTCGTTTACCATTCTAAATTAAGGATCCATATAATATGATCTAACTAAGGTTTAGTTATGAAGTAGTTTAATTAAAATTTGTCCTATGAGAAATATTACGAACGAACAACACATAAACAAGGCGAATAAAATTTAATAGGATGTTTACACCATCAAAACTATTGAAGAATATTGACTCAACATTCGACTGAAATGCATATAATTTCGAAAATATTTTTTTTCTAAGTTATTGAAGAGCATAAAAATTCCTAAGTATTCATTGTAATATTTTATTTTCTGAAATATATGTGAGTCTATAAATGGGTTATATGTTTCATTTATATATACAGTGAAATGCCAAATTAATTCAAACAGTTACATTCTTTTACAAACTGGGATTTCGAGCACACTTCACTGTAGTTGTAAGTACTAGTCGAGTTTTACAAATGTCAGTTTTTCCACCTATGAATATCAGATTTCTTATTCGATTTGGATAGCAATATTTAGTAAATAGTTTTCTTTCAGTAAATTAAGAGAGCGATAGAGAAAAAAATGTGTAATTAAAAATGTATAACTTTATAATTTTTAATAAGATTTAAATGTCAATTTTATGGGAAAGTAAAACCCTCGAGAAAAGTAAAATTTAAAATTACTTAATTCTGGATCGTCTTTTTATAGAAATATTCACATTTTTATTTATAAAATATTTCTTTTTAATTATGACATCAAAGAAAGGGTAGCATATCTTCCAGGGAAAATGCTGATGCAAAAATTGTTCTTCGTTTATCTTCGATTGTATGATTTAAATATATAAAACGCACTTCAAGGAGTTAGCGCTTATTGTCAGGTTTGAACGAAACATTTTCAGTGATTGTGTTGTGCTAGCAAATCCTAGAAAGTTGAATTATTACTTAATCAGATTTATTGTAAAATTGGTGACGGAATCATGAAATGATTTCAGTGAAAATAATTATCCGAGCAAAAATTATTTAATCGAAAAGTGTAGAGACATTTTTGACAATCAGTCAAAAAATGTGAAGCTCTAAATATGCGCTGAAATTTCGAGACAATACAGTTTTTCGATGAAGCATGATATGTGCCGAAAATTAATTAATTAATTCTGGTGGATCACGTTTTCTATCTCCAATGCAATTAAATTCCCTGAAGGATCTTTTAACCATTGATTGAAAGGACAAAGCTGTAGATTTTGCTAATGCTGCAACCTTTCTAAAGCCGTATCGTTTTACATATCATCCATTTTGTTCATTGAAGTTCATCGCAGATACTATAACCGGGAATCATGCTCATTAATTGGAAGTCTAGGATTCCTTGAATTATGTGGAAGTTGCAATACTGCTTACTAATGTGACAACAACCAAGAATTTACATGCATAATTTTTTTTAATAATGTAAGTATTCAATTACGAAATAATGAGATATCTGAACCAATGCTAAAATTTCCATTCTATGCAACGGCCGAGTAATGTATACCCGTCCAAAATTTTAGTGGCGTCAGCAATTCAATGTCTATAAAGAAAGTAATAGTTGATGGAATAAAAAAAATTCTGAGGCAGTTATTTTAATATAAATGCAATATTTTATTGGCGCACGGTGCTTATAATAAGAATACAGGAAAATGTACGATATAATAGTCCAAAAACAAACTAGAAAATGTGGTTTTTAATTCACATTTCATGATTAAAAACTCAACGGCCTGACACAGAAAAATAATGACATGGACTTATGAAATTTATACTGAAATATATAAGGACGAAAATACTAACTTAATAATTACTTTGTTATTTGTTAACATGAACCTAGGTAATTTTGATGCTATTTGAAGTAGTCTTTTTTTATTCGATGTCTTATAGCCATAAATACAGGTAACACCCAATTTTTATTACTTGTGATATTTCTCTCCGAACGAAAGTAAACGATACATTCATTCAAATAGATATTAAGAAAAAGATGGTATTGTGTAGATGATTATTCGACGAGTATATTTCGTCTTAAACTGTCGTCTATACGTGCAAGTTGATGGATAATGATAAAAAATGGATTAGAAAGGATGGTTAATCATGTGTGATCCTCACAATATTCCAAAAATGATGAGACGACGCTCATGTACCGGTGCACTGACCTTCTGATTTGCAAAGCTGTGAGTATTTTTAGATATTATTCTTAAAGTTCACATAAAGAAAATTGCATTCAGTAATTTTATATGGCCTTACACCCTTTTGGGTAGGCTGGACCGGTGTGGGGTTTCATGCAGTGGCAATGCTCATAGTGCATTCATATTTAAAGGACTAACAAGGTTTAGAATTTCCCAAATGATGACGAAAACTCAGAAGTACTGCATCTGTTAAGCAGATAAATATAAGACTTTTTAATTTGTCAAAGTTTAAGCAAATTATCTTATTTTTGAAACGATTTTCTTGGTTCGTTATTGACTAATTCCAGTCATAATAATGTCATAAATAATCTAGTAAATAATCCAGAAGTAAAATTTTATTTTAAATGTTTAAAGAAGTACAATTTTTTTTGAAGTTGCGTGCAACGTTAAAAACACAGACTTGATGGGGTGTTTTAGAGAAATATTGCAAAAAATATTAACAAAACTTGTTGATGTACGATCTTAGTGGGAAGAGAAATGGGCTTTCTATAAGAGCTAATTCCAGCTAGTTTTCCGACTTCAAGAACAAGCATTTTGACGCTGCGATTTCATGATCGATATGAGAACTTTCTGAATTTAATGGACGTATTAGAAAGGCAAAGTTCTAAAATTGAAATCTTTGCTTTCTAATCGTTTTTCTTCATGCCTTTTTTTCACGCAATTCGTATGGCAAGATAATCTGGATTACTTGCTCGGCTTCAAGCGATTCGACAGTCCTTAAATTATCAAAGAAAAGTATTCCATGCTAGATCTGGCATTTTAAGAAGAACTGTGTTTCAACAGTATTTTTATTTCCGCTTAAGAATAAGTAAAATCTTTTTGGTTAATTAGAAAAACTACGTAAAGCAACAGCTGTGACTGAAAAGTTGCTAAAGCTGCTTATAAAAGAGCAATACTGAGCAAAATTTCTTAGAAAAATCTGAACGGAAGAAAAATTGCAGCTGCTCATGTCAGAGATTTTCCTAAATAACTTTTTTCCATATAATGCAGATTTCAAAAATTTTACAACGGCAGAAACCATAAAAATTTATCATTTGTGTTGCTGCACCTTATTTGACAATTTTATTCCTTTCTTTTATCACATTTTTGAAATTAAAAACAGGAAAAAAAGCTTAAAATTACGAGTCTGATGCGATTCTTGAGCCCGCCAATTTACAAATCATGAATACTTTTAATCCTCGATTACTTTTAGAGGATATGGTGGTTAATATGAGTTCTTTTTAACACCATTTCAGAGTTCTAAGCACAAAAACTCTGTATGAATAATAAATAAAATTGTATAATTGATATTTTTGCTATTCTGTGCTTTGCGACTTTTTCAGTACATTCATGATGCTCTAGAGTTCTGAAATTTTCTACAGTTGTGTCCCCCCGATGATAATGTTTTATTTTAATATTTTCATAACTTAATTATCAGTTAAGCGTTTAAATTTAATCAAGTTTTTTTATTCTATTCGAGCAGCGTCACCTGGCAGTGTATTTGGGAAAAATTGTTTACAAGATTCGTTAACATTTATAATAATGAATTATAATTAAAGATTAAAAAGTGGAGAATAATAAATACAATTTTTTAAAGAAAACAACCTTTTATTAGTGTACTAAAAGTAGAAAAAATATTTTTATCAAAATTCTGGGGATCATAACGAAAGAGTGAAAGAGTGAGGAGCCGAAAATAATGCGGTAAGAAAATTAAGCCACACTGAATATCATAGGAAAGAAAATTCATTAAAAATTTCAATATATAATGAATGTGATTAAAATTCCAATTAACAAAAAGTATTTTTATTTGTGCTTCATGATTTTGCGTCTTTGTGTTGATCCAAAGAAAGAAAATGAAAAAATATATTTCCACCTTTAGTACACTAATAAAAACGTGTTTTAAAAAACTTTTTATTATTTATACTATATAGTTCGAATTACATACAAAGAGCGATGAATAAAATATTATTTGCAAAATTTTTTTAAATAAAAATTGTTTCCCGTAATAGTGTTGTATTTACGCTAAAACTGCCTCAATTACACCCAGTTTTTTACGCCTTGAGCTGTTATTTTAGACTAACGAATTCTTTATTTATTTTTAAGTTTTAGTCACTTCCTTTTTTGTACAAGTGCATTAAGCTTATCAAATTTTATTTCTTTAGATAATTCCACTTACCTTAATTTGCCTATTTTATTATGGAAAAAAGTTTGGCTTCTTAATATTCATTAAGGAAACCTTCCTTATTGAAAGTAATCACATTTTTCAGTTAAATATTTGATAAATAATTGAAGTTTTCTTTTATTTTATATTTGTATAGTTTTGGCGGGGGAAAACTTTTGTCAGATTGTCGAAAAATAAGCTTTCCTCTCTAACTCTTATTATAACACCAGCCGCCTTCGGCGACCAGCTGGTTCGTCCAACTTATTAGTTATAATGATTCATCCATGCCACTAAATTTAAATTTACAAATTTTTAAAATTAGTTATTTTATTTTAAATTAATAATTTGGAATTAAAGCTCTCCGATGCAGTATTTTTCACCTGAAATTTCTGAACATAATAAACTGTTATTTTTAAAAATGATATATAAAATTACAGATTCCAACAAATGACTACTATAAATCAAGTGAAATGTTTAAAATCATAAATTTTAAAATCGTAAAATTAGGTGACACACTATCAAATACCTGCGACGCTATAAATATTTTTTTTAACATTGAAATAAACGGAAATGAGTTCGTGAGATTAAACGACTTACTAATGAGTGGCGTACTAAAGAGGTTTTACTTATTATGATTTTTAAGGAAAAAGGATCGGATACTTTAATTTTGTATATTTGTCAAATGACCAATTTTAATTCCGTCTCTTGTTTTCACCGTTCTGAAAAAGATGGTCTTTCACGTTCATAGATTTTTTCAAAATTATTACAAATGCGTGGAGGCAATATCTCTATATAAAGCTATCACGCAAACAGAACCGGATTTTCAGAAGAAAATACACTCTTATCGTGATATGAGTTTTTGGGAGATATATGTTTAATATCAATAACAGAAAGGGAGAAAAGCATAGAAATCTTCTGACAAAACACATAAAAGCATATCAATAAATAATTCTTCGGGAAAGGCAAAGGCATTTAATGCTCCAAAGAATTTCCGAACCATGCTAAAATATTTTTCACAAAATATGTATACATTCATAAATAAATATGTGATGCGGAAGTAAAATTGTAATAATTATTAGATATATTTGCTGAAATTTTTGGAACTTCCGCTTTCCTTTTTCCTGAAAAAAAATGTTTTTTATGTTATACCAACATTTAGAACAAGCTTCAACAAATTTTCAGTTTTAACTTATTCATTGTAAAGATTTATTTCTACATTTGCCTTGTAGACGTCTACATTTATGTCCCACTCTTTTTCTAGTACAGCATTGGAATTTTAGCTACGTTATTACTATAACTTTGCTGGTGACAAACACAGCCAGTTGCAATATAATAATATAAATATACAACTCAAGCGAAGGTAATTGGTGTTATAATGTCTACTCCATCTGTCTCGTTATCCACAAGTAACATAAAGCTAAGAGAGAGAGTTCGTGATTTTCGTATTATTTTTTTCGATAACACGAACATTTCTTCTCAGAAATATACATAAATTTATTTCCTATAGTTTCATTTTCTATGTAACCATTTGTTAGCTGATTTTAACTCTTCGTCCATAGGTGTATTTAATTCTTAATTTACAAGTAAGAATTAAGTGTAAATTTGGCAAAAATCATAATTTCTCACGAATATATTCTATTTCTTTTGTGGAATTAACTCTTTCTACCGAATAATAAGCTCCTTTACAAAAATTAAGATATTAAAAATGGGTTTCAGAAAAATGGAAATTAGAAACTCACTTTGAGTAACGCAGCTTTGAAATGGCGAAGCTTTAAGATAATTTCTATTGCTAAACAGAAACGCTCCCAGCCAACGATGTCAGTTATAACTGTTAGGTAACATGGGTTTTTCTGAGATAATCTGACATATTTTTGAAATATTATAAGGTTTATTAATAATTGTGATTGAGCCTAATATAGTCACCCGTAGACTCGGTAATTTTCATAAATTGGGATCAGTGTTGTTAAGTGTTATTCGTAAAATCGATGAAATTTAATTTCTCTTCTCTTTTCTTCCCTATGCTTGAAAAATTCCTTTAGTGAATCTCAGAATGCTTTAGCAGTGCTTCCCAATAATTTAGTTCTTCTGCTTGTTTTGCAATACATTGTGGCATCATCGCCAGCTGTGTCGTAAGCTATAATTGCATGCATATCTAACCAGCACTTTTTGATGGCGTTCTCTGTTAACCAATGGCGAAGAGGCTGCTGCAATATTTAAAGGCGATGTTCCACCTGATCATTCTCTCAATTTTTGTTGTCATCTCACTGCGCGCGTGGTCATATGATGTTGTAGGTTAATTTATGTTTTTAACTTAATTGTTGTTCTATTAAATACGTTAACGTTCTAAAACTTGTGTTTTTATTCCGTGTTGGCTCAATTATTCGTATTAAGCAAAAACGTCATATCACATACTAAGATTCATGTATTTAGCTCCTTGTTGTTTGAGTTTTCACGTTCTCATATCCACAAATAGATAGGCTGAGATACAATAAACCCTTTAAAAGATTTCTTACAAATTTTATTGAGAGCTGCAATTTTGGTGTAAAGCCATATACCAAATATCATCCTTCCAGCTCAGTGCATTTTTGAATTAACGTGGTAACAGACAAATGGACATACGTCCCAAAGTGGTTTTGGGGACTCAGGGAGGTCTAAAGAGTGGCTATTCATCAGAATCTAAAGGTCGAATTTCTTGACGATTACAATACTTTCTCCTTTTATACTTCGTATGGGAGAAATTAAAAATAGGAAGAAGTAAATGGAAAAAGACAGAAATGTAGCTTTTAAAGAATTAGCTTTTATATTAATAATGAGATAAATTTGTGTTTAATCAGAAAGTTGAAGGCATTATGTTAACACATATTAAAGAAGATCCGTTAATTTGCTGAGAACTACTGATGAACAATTGCACTGCAGAAGCAGTCTCCAAAATTACTGAAAAGATTTAAATTAGAATAGCCACTGTTCAGCTCCTACTAATACTATTTGGTCTTCCAAATCTTTGGTACAAATTTTCCTTGCACTTGTGTAATATTTGAGTTTTTTAAAAAACTTTATACATAATATGAAACTAATTTAGATACCAGAACAAAAGTTTCGGAGAGTACATGTGTTTAAGATGCATTTCTTAGTATTCAATACTGACAAAAGTAAAGTCATGCTCGAAACATGTAATCTCAGAAACTACTGTAGTGGTATTTAAATTGATTTTATCTTATTTTTAAAGCATGATTTATAAGGTATTATGTAGACGCATCAGAGAAGAACCATTAATTTGCATATGCTGAACGATTGCACTATTTAAAATATACTGAAAAGCTTTAAATAAGAATAGCCATTGTTCAGCTTTTTCTTGTTCTATTGTGATCTTCTGAATTCTCAGTACACACTTTTCTTGCACTAGTGTACCTTTTTTTAGCATTTCAAGCAAAGCCTTTATAAATAATGCAAAACCAATTTAAATACTGATACAGCAGTCTCCTAAAGTAAATGTTTCGAGAATACAGGTACAAAAAAGTATCCCGCATTTTATATATAAAGGAATGCAAAGAACAAATTACTTTTCTTTTGTCAGTACTGAAAGCTAAGAAATATATCCTAAACACACTCTGCAGTATCGAGAAAGCATGATGCGACCGTATTCTAAATCGACCCACAGCCAAGAAACTTTTAAAACTGCTATCTTTTATCTTTTGACTTTCACAGGCCCCAGATGAGCCATTTCAAAGAGCTGCAGACTTATTATCTAACATCTACGATTTAAGCAAGACAAAAAATTTAAAAAAGGAGGCCTTCAGAGGCTTTACTGACAAACGTTTTTTTTGTAAGTGTACTTACTATCTTTGCAATTTATTCTCTCTTAAATGAAAATAAATGAAATAAGGATTTAATGAAAATTCAGCAAATTTTGTCAACGTATTCTTTAGGCGTCTTTGATATTTTAGTTCATGTCTTGTAGCATTGGATAATACATACTTTGAAATGCAGCAAACTTTTCCACTATCAACAAAAGTAATGAATTCAGTCGAAGGCTTTAAGTTTAAATCGCAGCTTACTGAAATTTACTCTTATCGAAGTCTGGTTTTCGTGTAATCGTTTTCATGTTTCTCTCGGGTTTTAACTAAATAACCAATTTTATAAATGAAATTTTACATGATTAAGTAAAGAGTACAAGAATTTACTCTCACCATAATAAAAACTCAGCTGGTGCCCATCAAATTTACAGTATTTTCGAATGCTAAGATGATTATATGACTTAAACTTGAATAAAACATCCAGCACTACGAAATGGATCTACGTTTTATTAAAGATAACAATAATTTCCAGACATATTTTAAGATGATGAAACATAAAAAGAAACGTAAATACTTTGCATAAAAACATATGATTATAGTAAAACCTCAGCATCTGTTTATAAAATTTACAGTATTTCAACATGTTAACGATGATTCATGCGAAGAAACGTATATTTATTTTAATTGTATAAACAGGAAAATTTCTCATTGGGTTATAAAGTTTTCAAGAACTTTACAAGAGATACATTGACAGTAAATTACACGGGAGTTTCTGAAGGGTACGAAAAATAGCAAATATTGAAAAACGACATGTTAAAGAAAACTTTTCTGTGAGTAAAAAATATAAACCATATTCTTCCCGTAAATGCCATCAATGAAGAAACTACTGTAAATGATAACATTTAAAAGCTTTGTCCGCCTATGTTTTTAATCTAATCTCATTATTTAAAGTCTTCATAAATAATTTCCAGGAGGTCATTATAAATCTTTATGTGGCTTGTATATTATTAAATTTTATGTAAATTTAGATTAAAAAATGGAGTCGATTCATGCTCATATGATTCAAATCAATACATCGTTTCAAATTAATTTTGAAATGTGTTGCTCATATTTCATTTTCTGCTTGTTGTGTTGCAGGACAACACATCTTAAGGCAACGTACAGTTAGGTATCAGATGATATTTGTAGTTAGTTTTGTTATATGATTGTGAAGTCACATAAATTCACTCCATTAAATTTTCAAATAGAAACTTTCTGGTTCTTTTTAATCACTTATACTGAAACATGTGTTTAAAACTAAATATAGTCATGGGCAATAAACTGAAACTTGTTAAAGACGCAGACTACACAGAATGATAAAAAGTAGAATGAATGTAATTTCTATCATTTATCGTCATATTCATATGAATTCAAGTAGCTGCAATCAAAAGATATATTTTATTTTTTCAATTCTTATTTAATAAAAGATTAGTTGCTTCAGAAACCAAATTCCATTGAAAAGTATAGCTGTTGATCGATCTCAAAACGAGAAAGGCAAGTTTCTGTTAAATAAAGCATGCCAGAAAAAAGTTTTTCAACTGTAGAGGGAGATAAATCATTTACATATATAATGAAAAGAAATACAGTCTGGAAGAATGGAGTTTCTCAAAATGCTAATGTTTGCGGTTTCCAAAGAAAACGTGTTGTTAACTTAAAGAACTTCTCGATGAAACTTCTAGAAATGAATCCCGTATCTGGGAAAGTTCAATTTCCTGACAAGTTTGTTGAATGTTATACAATCAATAATATTCTAGGCTGAAACTTAATTCAAAGTTTACTCTGTATTCCAGATATTTGGCAAATTCTATTAAACTTAGAATTGAAGAAAAAGTATCAAATGCTTTTTTATAATGAGCTTTCAACGTAAAAATTCCTTTCTTTAACCGCATACAGTTTTGAAACAGAAAAACATTTTAAAAATTGGAGTAACCATTGACGTTGACAAAATATGTGGATTCTTTTTAAAATGCTGGAATGTGGATCATTTAGCCAATGAATATTATTTTCATTGACTGAGACTTCTGAAAATTATTTTTATTGACTCAGACTTTTGTAGTAAATTGTTTTAAAGCACCAAACAATTTATAAAAATGTTTGAACATATAAGTCCATTGAACAACCAGTTTTACTTCAGTGTTAATTCATATGATGGTGAAGGCTAGTGTAAAGAGAGAATGGATTTTTTGGATTCTGAAAGTGGTATAAAAACAGGGAACTTAATAAACTTATATATATTTTTATTTGTTTTTTTACATTCCATGGAAATTCACATTCTTTGTTCTATAACAAGTCGAATAATACTGTGGATGTTCTTTGAATCAATGTTCGGTACAAGACCTACTATGACGCAGTGAATCATACATTCACTGTAAGTGAGCAGCTGTGACTCCTGAAAAAAACTAAATAGTGAGACTTGTTGTTCAGAAAATTATATTATGTTGATGTTAACGAGACCATTGGCAGAATCATACCTATAACCTAGCTAATATCATCATGCTATTATTTGGTTCTTAAAATTATCATCGTCAAGATTTTAGGATTAGAAAAGATACTTACACAAATGAGAATTACATGACTTTAAGGTATGTATCTCAGTCTTTTTAGTCTTTCTGGCGTCTTAGTATTAGGACACATCTTTATATTACTCTAGATTCCACATTTTTAAGAATTTGAACTTAAAAACTCTGGATTCTACTAATTATGCATTCAAGAAAATCAAGATTCATTCATTTCTGCTCAATAGCTGGCAGCATAGTCGTAACAGCGAAAATAAAATAATGGAGGCTTCTGACCATCTGCAATCAAAACGCAAGCGCATGTTTTTTGAGTCCTCAAAACATTATTATATTTAATCCTCTGCTTTTTGAAAAATTCCATTCCATTCCACTCATACTATTTCTGCCTAATTCAATGCTTTTAACATAAAAATAATGAGAAATTGCACTACAAATGAGAATCAAACGTTTGTCCTACTAATAGGACATCAGGGCTTAGAGCAAATAACATGAATTTGTATACTTGTTCTATTATTAGAACACCAGGTGTCTATAGTGCAAACCTTTTACTTGTTTTACAGTTGATTATATTTCTTCTGAAAAAACATTGTGTTGGATGTAAATTTTGCATATTTAACCATTAAAATTAATGCAAAATTTAAAACGGAGAGACGATGTAGTTCAGATAAATGTGTTACAGAAGCTGGCAAAATCGCTGTAGTGAAATGGTACGGAAATCGTGCGGACGTAGTTAAAAGATGGAGCAAAAAAGATGTCACTTTTGTTGAAGTTTCCAGATCTGAAATTGCAATGTTTTACAATAAAAGTATGGGGCAGAGTGGAAAGGAATGACTTGTCAATGTCACTGTACCAAACGGCTATAAGGAGCAAAAAATGAACCCTCTGCACCATCTTTCATTTTTTCAATATAGCTATAATAAATTCTTGGTCATGGCACAAAAGAGATGCAAATTGTTCTGGAATTCCTCAGAAAAACTAAATAGATTTATTGTATCTCTCATTTCAAATAGCAGAAGCTCTCTCATTTTTAAATCAGTCAACAGTCCCTACCAAACCCGGACGTCCATCAGGTAATAGCCCTGCTATACCACCACCAAAGAAAAAGTTAAATCTGTCAGACCTTGCAATGACGTGAGATTTCATAGGATAAATCATATGAATGAAAGAAGTTCAAAGCAACAAAGATGCAAATTGAAGAGTTGTACTTTCAAAACTTTATCTTTTTGTGAGAAATGTGAAGCATATTTATGTTTCAATGCTCAAAGAAATTGTTTCAAATCATTTCATTCCAAATAATTGTAAACTGAACTTAAAATTAAAAAAACAAATCTTTTTACTTAACTGAAGCCTGATGTCCTATTATTAGAACATTTTTTAATTAGTCTGCTAATTGACAAAAAAGTATGATATTTCATATTTAAGTTACTTATATATAATATAGCATATTTAACCACTCATTGACTTCTCATCTATCCTGTGCATAATTCAGGGCCGAAGGGGTTAAGTAGTTCCAGTTTACATTGCTCTATCACTACTCCACCAGTACAGAACGAAACCGTCCATTCAAAAGAAAAACAATTCGAAACTTTGATGATTAAACCCTTCTATTTTGGCGAAAGAATCTAGCAATCGAAGATTTGTAACATTTAAAGCGCTTAGCCATTTTATCGGATTTAGACACTGTGATTTCGCTTAATTCACACATTCCCTTTAATTGATGTTTGATGGCTTTCCATGAAACACCAGTGTTTGATTTACTGATCGATGCACCGATCCAATTCAATTTTATGAATTCGAACTGTTTTGCCAAAATTTCTTTAAAGTAGTGCACGCACGCACACACACACGCGCGCACACACACACGCGCGCGCACACACATCTTTAATAATGAACAACTGATATTTTTATCCTCTTTCTTCAAAACAAAAGTAAGCTTTTAAAAGCGACTTTGTAGAACAAAAACTACATCATCTTAATTGCAAATTTAATATAATAAGTTAAATATATATGCAACCAATTTTCGTATGCCTATGCACCGAAGAATAAAAGGGCTCGTGGAATTGAGCAGTTCGAATGTCATAGATTATAACCAAATACGAAAGAACAAATAATTACGATTAAAAAACAAGAAAACAGAGAGAATATTTTAATATTTCTTAATATAGCTTAAATGTTTATCGTCATTTTGAGAATATATTTCTTCGAGAAATTTGACTCTTGTTACGGAATATTAATTATAATTATTTTAATCAAAACCGAAAAATTGAGTCTAGACTTTGTAATTTTATCTCTTTTCTAAGCATTTATTTTAATTAAAAGCACCAAAGAATTTCTCGGAGCCGAAGAGAAATACAAACAAATGCGAATTCTAGTGACGATAAAAATTTGTGGAAGAGAATCTCACAATATCTATGGAACCGTAAATATTCAAGATACTTTTGAAATATTTGATTCTATAAACAGAATCTTTGCTTCCCATTTCTTTTCAGAGGCAGCTGTCTTTGATTCGACTAGGAAGAATTTTATTTCCTCACTTTAGGAAAAGCTTCACATTGCCTTCTGTAGCTTGCGCAGATGTTTGTTTTGTTTTTTATCTCAAGGCAGGTGAACGCTGAAGTATAGAAAAAGGATGTTGAGAAACAGTATTGATTCTATAACTGGATGAGAATTCGATGGCGAAGTGATAGGTCGGAAGACAAATGATCGTTTGGTCTCTTTATTCTAATGTTATCTGAGGCAAATAGTATACAATGAATTAAAACATTGTCACACGACTGAATCCATTTGTCACAATGTCACTGCATCAGTCTGTTAAAAGTAATGGGAATGATAAATTAGTTTTAATTATCCAATGAAATACGTCAATTGATTTAAGCTCTCAGAGGGCACCTAAGCGTGGAAAATGCACTTCTTCCAAATTAGAAAAATAAATATTGCTTGTGCATTGTTTCACTTAAAGATTTCAGATAAATGTTAATCAATATGTTTTAAAGGATAAATAAAAATCAACGCAGATTAAATCTACTGGAAATTATACAAATGGGGAAAGTTACATTTTATTAAAACGTACTTGAGGCTCAATTGGATCGAGCTCACTAGTGCTGGGAAAACAGAATCAATATACTATAAACGTCAGATCGCCATATTCTGCAGTAATATCATATGGATAAAAAGTTGTGATTCATCAATGCGAATTCAGTCCAATGCTTCAAACTGATTGCGAGTTTCTTGAATGCTAAAGAATGGTGTTTCATGACTCGTAATCCATGAATTCAGAAGTGAAACACATTCGGCGAAACACACACTGCGGCGAGCTTACCGGAATGCTTTTTGTTGCCTTTCTGAGAGACAGAGAGCGTTTCTGCACGCTCTCCTATCTTTCTACCACGTATGTCGAGAGTGCCGGGACGTTCTCGAATAGGCAAAACAGCAAAAATTTCATTATGAATACGCTACAAATAAATAGAAGGCAGTCCAGATGAAAAATTACTAGAAGCTAGTAACAATAAAGAAAATAAGAAGAAATAAGTGGCAATTAATACTTGCTACGTATCCTTAATAATATAATAAATGCGAAAGTGTGTCTGTCTGTCTTTCTGTCTGTCTGTTACGCTGTCACGACCAAACTACAAAACCGATTTGGATGAAAATTGGCAGAGTTGTAGCTTGAAACCCAAGAACGGACATAGGCTAGGTGATATCACGTTAAATTAATTATTTTTGACTACAGACAACAATTAAATAATTGACAAAGCCCACTGACTCAGCGATTCTCGATGAAGATTATTTTATTTTTCAATCAACTGTCACGTGATCCTTCAGGAATGCGAAAACTTGTGTGGAATAAATTATTTTTAAAATCAACTATCACGTGATCATTTTTCAGCTGTAACTTCGGAAAACATTGTCCGATAAAAATTATTTTTATACCATCTTAAAGTTCAAAATTTTACCTTTTTAATGATACCAATTTATTTTCTGTGACATATTTCTCCTTCAATTTTTATTTATTTTTTAAAGTTTAATAACTTTAATTACGTGCAGACGATTTGGAAATAACGCAAATTTATCGCTACTCTGTTGCTAGGAAACGGTTAGACTTTGAACTAATTTACCTTTATTTCTGAAAATTTTGCTTATCTTTATAAGTATCTATAAAATAAGGCAGAAATTACATGTGTTACAATGTCACAAGAACTCCTCCTAAATGGTGAATGGTAGCGACATGAAATTTACACACGACATTCTAGAGCATATTTCTAGGTGCTCAAATGTGCTATTTTTTACATTCAGAGTTAATTAGTTCTTAAGATATTTAATTAAATAACGAAAATTAGCCGCTTTTAAGCCTAATGCTTAGAAGTTTTTCGCCAATAACTTCTGAAATATTTATTAGACAACAATTATTTTTATGCCATTTTAAAGACCAGAAAATGATCTTTTTAATGCTATTAATTCCATTGCGATGAAATGTTTTCTCTGATTGTTATTAAGGTAAAAAAATATTTTTGTAACGTAATTTCTGACAATACTTTTTATTCTTATAGAAATAAATTCAAGCCAAATTACTGTTTCGCGCGCGGGCTTTTTACAGTGTTAAAGTTAATATAAGAAAATATTGCTTTCTTTGACCATAAACAACAAAGGAGACTTTACACTTTCGGTTTCCTCTTGTCGTAGCATTTACAGCTTTTAATAAGGTTACGTAGTGATCCAATGACGTTAGGGAAAGATTACAGTCGCAGTGAGGTAGTACAGAATATCCATCTGGAGATACGGTAATGGGCATTAACAAGGAACATCATATTCTGTAGACATCTTCAACATCTTAAAATTTTCAGGGGCACCTTCCGACAAGCCGAGATTGAATGTCGGTGTGCCAGTACTATTAATACGCAACCTCGATATACCGAGACTGTGGAATGGCACACGGTTACAAATTACACATCTAGGTCCAAACGTCATGAAAGCTACTGTTATGACTGATATAGGGAGAAGAGAGAGTGTTTTAATTCCACGCCTTCCGATAATACCGAAGGATTTATCATCTCAGTTCGAAAGATAACAAATCCCTTTAAAAATATCATTTGCCAGGCTCAGGGCGAGACACTGAAAGTGGCAGGTGTACATTTGGAAAAACCATATTTTTCGCATGAGCAACTATATGTTTCGTGTTCACGTGTGTCCTGCCCACACAACCTCTACATCCGTGCAAAAAACGTGGTATACAAAAGTATATTAGCATAGATAAACAATTTACATAACTATATCAGCATACATGTACAGTACACTCCTGTCAGCCGTCCAATTAAGTATTATCAACCGTCAGAACTTTTACTTTCCCCTTTAAAAATGCAACAAAACATTTACATTCGTGAATTAAAAAAAGAATAATTCAAATTCTTCGCGCACGAAGTCGCGGGTAACAGCTAGTAGAGAATATGACAGACGCAGCGAATGTGTTAACTTAATTCCTTGAAACCATTTTTTCGAAATGAATATATTAACTAAGGGAAAGGAAAACATTACATATATAGAGAGAATTACAAAGCAAAGTAAGTTTTATTCTTAAGTTATTCAAGTAATCGTATTTAAATTACTAAAAATAATTATTTAAAAGCAAAGAATCCAGAAGGATAAAAATTTTCAATTCAATATCAATCAAGAATACTTTTATTCAAAAAGGAAAGAATTAAGGAAATAGTATTCACTACAGAATCCTGCACTCTTCATTTCTTATTCTGTTAATATAAATTTTTTCCTTAGCTTAAAGAATCTATGAAGCAATAGAGTTTCCAAAATAATAATGAAAAAGTTTTGTTTCTTTATCAAACCAGAACATTTCCTTTGTTATCGTGATCATTTACCGGTCAAATGATTTTCGTGTGAATGAAATGCTTTAATCTTACCGCAAAATGCTGCCTCAATACTCTCATCAAACATTTAATACTAACCCATAATCAAAGGCTACAATTTAATTGCAAATCGAAATTTTTAAGAAAGAAACTGTTTGGAAATGCACTGATTTAGAATTACTCGATCATTGTGGAACTCAAAAATTGATTAATCTAATCGAAAGTCAAAGAATACCGCATCCCCGCACTACTGATTTTGACTTTTGCTTGGAGTCCGAATGATAATACATTGCGGAAATGAAACTAATCTTTGATGTAGATTAACTGGAAAATGATAAGAGAGCACTGCATACTTTGAAGAACGCAATCGTCAATATTCATTTCCTACCTCTTGCTATCTTCTGATCGCTGTAGATTCCAATGGCTGAATGGAATCGCGTTCCTTAATATTACACGATTTTTATCTATGCGTTGTCGCACCAAAACACAAATTATACTAATTAATTTCAATTAACTCATTAACGCCGAAAATAATTTAAAGCATAGATTTCAATAAATTTCTATTAAATTACATTTAAAATACCAAAGCTAAGTTAACTGTGAAGTAGAATTAAAAACGAAGAAAAAATTTCTTTTTGGTTTTCTTTTTTGTCAATTTTTTAGAAATTTTTTTTAAAAAATCGGCAAAAAATCACTTTTAAAAACATTTTTATATAAATATAAAAGATTTTTGAAATATAGTAAAATATCAAAAAATAAGAACCAATTTCTAATTCCATGCATTTCCTCAAGAATTAATCAATGGAAAATTCAAAAAATTTCAAAATGATGACACACTTTGACTTCAAAACCTGGCTAACTGGTGGTATATACCTGCTGAAAACTGTTTAGGAATTTGGTAATACTTATTGACTTCATAAACAAAGCAAAAAAGGAATAACGGAATTCATTCGGTTCAGCCACGGACATGAAATGTAACTGTCCTATAAATAAGATTCTCGCCGTTAACGAATTAATATAAAACATAGAAAACCTAAATATGTTTTATTTGTGATAAACTATAGATTTAGGGATTCCTGTTTTGTTAGGAAGAACATATTTTCAAAATTTTAAATTCATTTCAATTTTTTCTAGCTCCTTTATTATAGAAGCCGCAAGCATTTATTTAAGCGTTTATGTTTGTTTCTAGCTTTAAAAGTGTTTTTCTCAATTTGAGATTTTTGCACCTGTTAAACTATGTTAAACAAAATATCGCCACGTTTCTGTTCTGTTTCTTAGAAATTTTCTATTAAAAAATTTATAAACTAATAAAGGAATTATCACTGTAATCATGTAACTGTTTTCTAAGAAAATTCTAGAGTACAGTTGTCGAATAATAATATATAAATTTTAATTTTTCTTTCTACCGTAAAGAATTTTTAAGGTACATAGAAGTTTCCAAGAATGGTCTAATTTTTAGATAAAACTTTCGAGTTAAAATAGTAAACTGAAGGTATAGATATTACTAATCAGTGGCGTCACTATAGTGTACTAGGACTGACAAAATGCTAGGGGCCCAAGGCCTTAGGGGGCTCCAAACAGACAACCAAATAGGGTCATAGACTGCTACTATCCTACTCTTCAGGACTGAAAAGTAAATAAATGTATTAATAAAATCAAATCGTAATGAATGCATTATTGTTGTTTCAATCGATAACGGGAAACATTATTTCATGGGACTAGATAATGCTTAACCATAAAGGAATTACCTCTTCCCAGCCGTAGCATCTGGGATGAACTGAATGACCCGGCAGCCGTGAATAGCGAATTCAGACACTATGGACGACGCATTACAGTCCTCATTATGAGCGGATCATGCGATGACCCCTCAGACAGAGGCAGGCTCCGTCATCGGCGTGAAGGTAATTCAACCCCATACAATAATTGTATCCACCAGGGAAGCAAGACCCCACTTATTTATCCGGCGGCTTCTCATCAACATATTTTAGGTGCCCTCCTGTGGGATGAGAGGTATTGCTTAATCAAGTAATACTGTAAATTGAACATTTGGCCAGAACGCTGAATTTTGAAGAAGTGATTGATATTTCTACTAAAATGAAGGCTCAAACTAAACAATTTTAAATTAAATATTAACTGCAAAATATTGTTAACTTGCAAAAAATAAAAAAAAAGTTGAGTCGAATGAAAATGCAAATAAATACTAAATTATTTCCTTACTCCTTCTAAATTATATGATCCTTTAAAATGAACTAACATCATTATAAAGAGAGACTAAGCGTCTCAAAAATGAAGTAATTTTTTAATTGGTGATCGCAATGATTACTAAGGGCCCCCCCCCCCTAAGCATTTGCAGATATCTCCATACTGTCTAGTTACTGATAGAACTTTATATTTAGTATTTGATATAATATCAGCATTTTTGTCAATTTTTCGAAAATTTGAAATATTTTAAAATATAAAAACGAATAGTTTTCTTTTTTACTGACGTTTTCTGACATTCTAAAGGCCGTTTATAAAATATGTATAAAATTCCTATACCATCCATTAAAAAAAAACTATCTCCGTTGGTGTTCCTATACTTTAATAACAATTTGTTTGCTGATAAAAAGATTTTGGAACAACAGCGCGTAAAAATGTTTTACATCATAAAGTTGGAATTCCTGGAAAACTAAATAACATTGACAAAGAAATGTTACATTTTCATAAAAATGATATTGTGCTTCGAGGCAATATAGATACGCAAATAAGAAATAGTATACAAGTAAATATAAGCGCCAAAAATAAAGCAAAAGGAGAAAAATTGTTATTTTCACTACGTATCGTAAGATTAATTAAATTGAATCCAGTTTTCTAAAGAAAAACATTTCATTTTCGGATAAATTTTAATTTAAAAGGGAAAATAATTTTAGTTTAAAAAAAATATGTTGCGTTATGTAAAAATATGTAGTTTTTTTATTTAATCTAATTTAATTATTACTTTTATTAAATGTTTGTTCTTTAAATTTGTAAATGTTAATCAATGATTACCATAAATACTTTTGCTAAATTAGTAAGCTCTTCTTCGAATGCTTGGAAATCAAATTCTTGTGTGGAGAGCAAATATTATACAATAAATGACAGGTTTTTCTTCAAGTAACAAATAATTAGTTTTTATAATTCATAAGTATATCGAATTGAATTAATGAATGCACAGAATTCCATTTACGTCTGAAAATTATATTTTTTGCATAAGTTCATATTCTGAATTTTAAATTTTCTGCATAAAAGTTCTTATAAATTTCAGCTATATTTCACAATAAAATTATCCCGGAAGAACCAATTCATTTCGCTATGATTTAACCAAAATGTTTTAGCTTTGTGTGGTGTTTATTTTTAATTTACTTAAAGAAACGCACAGCCATTAGTGTATTATTTTGGACACCAGGAATTCGGACACCAGGTATTTTGGAAACTCCCTTACTCAGATTTTTCCCACACTGGAATGCCTGCAGCTTTCAAAGAGATTTTTAAATTAAACATCTTTAATTATTTAAAAGAGTTGTGGTTTAATAATAAATGGACTCTTCTTGCATTAGGATTGAATCTTCTAACATTTTTTTCAGTTTAAAAATTTCAGTAAATCTCAATCAATGAAAATGACTTTTAAATTAGTTTAAACTTAAAATCTAAGTAAATTTATCATAATTGTGTAATTATACGCTTTCCATACCTTTGAATAGTTTAATTTATAATATTTGAATCAAAAATTGGTTATTTGTTTTCATTTCTCAATTTCATTCGTGAATTGTAGACGATTGAATGCATATTGAGTTTTGATACTTTTTGGTATCATTTCTACTTTTTGATTTATACGTTTTTCATACTTTTGAATTGTTTGATTTATACTATTTGATTTCGCGAGTTGCTCACGATCGAATACGTAATGGTTTTTTTCTCCCGTTGTTTATTTTTCAATCACCAGATTGAAAATTAAAGACTTTTTCTTATTTGTTTTGTTTTGATTTTTACTTTCGTGAGTTGTTCACCATCGGATACGTATTGTTTTTTACTTATTTGTTTTAATTTGATTTAAACTGTATTTGTTTTATACTTTTTATAACTAATTATAGAAATCAGCAAAATTTTTATTTTAAATTTAAAGATCGTTTTTTTTTAATTCTGACCTGGTTAGTATTATTGGAGAGGGATACAGGGAGGGTATAATTAAGGAATCACTTCACAATATATATATTTTTTACATTTGAAAAGTGTAATTATTTTGTCTAGGCATCTATACTTATAAAAGGAAATGTTTGTGTGCGATGTCCCGACGAATATATTGCACTTACAGCTATGAAATTTGGCACGCAGGTGGTCGTAATGGTGACTCAATGCACCTTGAAGCCAGAATTTTAAAATTTAATCTAGAAATTTTTTTATTTAATGTTTTGTGTTGTTTTGGGTGATTTTTCTCACGTTTTGGGCCTATCCATGAGAAATAATGGTTATAGAAAAACAATCGATGCACCATCAGATAGAGCAAACAATTATCGTTTTATTGACTTTTATTTTGAACGTCTGACGTAATTTACTGAATTTTAAGAAAGTAGGCAGTTTTTCTGACTTTAAAAAAATTTTGTTGATGTCATTATGCCTTGGGCAATGCCGTGCGCGTACTGCTAGTAATGTATATAAAATTCCATTCAAAACAGGTTTGTGGTTGATGTGGAACTCGGCAGATGGGTTCTCTTCCGCGATGGAAGTTTGTAGACTTCCATCTCGGAAACTGAAACTTTGATCACTTTGATACCAGTATTTTGACCATTTTGATATCAAAATGATACCAGCTCAACACTGAAAAGATCATCTATATGAACTGTGCCAACTGTGCCAAAGACGAGAACTCGAAATCTGGGGTTTATTAGATCCTTTTAGTAACATTCTACAAAGTTAGTATCATCCTAGCCCACTACCCATATCTGCTTCTTTTTGTCCTTGTTCAAATGGGAATTTTAAGCAAATAGGGAAGTAATATTTGAATTAGGATTTACCAGTCATTAAGATAAAATATCTTGGGAGAACAACATAAGTATCATAAATTCATTTGCTTTCTTTAAACTACAGTTAGTTGAATTTATTCTGACTTGACTTTCTTCTCTAGGGAAAGTGCTACAAAAAGAACCAAAGAACTAATAATGGGTAAATTGCCTAAATTCCATCTATTCATAGCAGTAAAATGTATACATAAATCTGCAATATAGTTAGTTAATTTACAATTAGTTTTCATTAAAAGTAAACAAGAAAAAATAATCCTGGTCATTCATTTTTAACAAAATTCCAAAGAAATTTTGGTGGATATTACAAGCCAGCCAAATTTACTGTGAAGTGTTGTATTTATACTTAATTTCGAAGAATTAATTTGATAGTCACGTGCATATCATGCAGAATCTTAGTTAGTTTTAAATATCTATAGTATTTTTAAACAAACGTTTATGATCTATAGCTGCCATTATCATTTCATGAATCTTATTTTCTAAAAGTTATTGAAATCTTCCGTATATATGTGTGTGTGTGTGTGTTTTATGAATTTTTATAACCTTTACCCTGGAAAATTTTCATAGAATGAAAAGCGACGACAAAAAATGAACTGAAAATTTTAAAGTAATTGAAACCTTTCTCATATGTTTCAAGAATCTTTATAACCTCTTTTCTAGAAGATTTTTAAAGATTAGAAGGTAATGAGAAAAAACTGAAGAACCTTTCAATTGTAAAATGAAACTTAAGGAACTGGTATTAAAATTTAGGTCTCTGAATAAACTCGGAGAAAAGTTCATGTATTGTTTTTATGTGGCTTTTGCATCTAAAATGAGATGAGTTTGTTTTCTTAATACCGAAAAGTTAAAAAATATTTTAGATGTGTTATTAACTCTAAACAGCGTTCGTTTAAAAAAATCGCGCTGACGGATAATTATATATGTTTACTGCATTTAAACAATTCTGTAATATGGGAAAATGATCTAGAAAGCAGTTGCGTAACATTTCCTACAAATATTTACAAGAATGACAGCAATTTTTTTTTCCATTTCTACCATCACTGCGTCATGCTTCAGTAAATAGAATTGTTTCCAAATAGAGAGAAAAAAAATTTTTTTCCCTCTCTTGCTACAAATGACCCGATACGAGAGAATTATTTCTTACTCACCAAATAAACTGATTTGTCGTGTTATATGTCAAAATCGTGAATTAAGTCAATAATTTAAAAATAATGCCGATTTTGTATGTTTTAATGTGAAATGTCACCAAACAGCACGGTGCGTGAAAAATGTTGGGTTGCCTGAAAGCTCTTTACAGATGGAGCCTTGGCGATGGTTGAGTGAGCAAACTTGGCGACGTACTCGAATGGGACTCCACGTGGCAACCTGGAGAGTTCAGAACGTGGTTTGGTATCAAAGCAGAGGGTAACGTGTTCGGCGACTTCTAGAACAATAGAAGGAACTTCCGAACTAATTCACCTGCACCGTAGGCTAAGCGCTTCATTGTGACCGGTAAGTGTGTGTTGCTAAGAAACGGGTGTAATGTTCGGCATGTCAAGTTCCCGATTTGACATTTTTGTGCAGATCTTTTGTTTTGATCTGTGTCGAGGGAGGAATTCGGAACGAGTTTATAGCAATTTTCTTCGTAATTATTTTTTATTTTAAAATATTGTGAAAGTATGAATCGGAAAAAGAATAAAGAAAAAAAAATATTTAATTGCAAAAGTTTTATCGGATACTTTAAAAAACTTTTTTCACTTTATTTATATAGTCATTTATTAATATTATTTGAAGGGAGTACAAATTTATGAATTTCCTTTCCTGTTTTGTAAATATTTATGGCATTTTAAAGCAATAGTTCAATGTATTAAAAAATTTACTGCTACTGTATTTCATTATGATATGGTATATCGCGACATGTTTTATTTATTTTTTATTTTTTTAGATTTCATTGCATGCATTTCAACTATTTTATTACTATTTGTGAATAGCAGCTGTTTATAAATGTAAGTTTCTCTTTAATTTTTAAGTACGTAAGACACGCAACTTTGCTTTAATATTGAAGTAGTGTATCTAAGTATTGTAGGCTTTTTACGTAAGAAATGAATGACATCCAAAGTGTCATTGTCTTTAAGAATAATTTTTGCATTTGACCGGAAAAATTTAATGTACGATGATGACAATTTGCATAAAGTATTTTCTTCCGTTTGAAGCCGATGACATGCTTTAATTTTTTATTTTATAAATTCCATGCATATCCACGCAAAACATTCGTATAAACAAATTATTCAGCTCCAAAAATTAAAAAAAGTATTTGCCTCTGTAGTGGGGTTACACGCATTTGTCTCATCTATACCTGTTCTTCAATATAAAAGACAAAAACTTTTTTTGTTTCCGCTTTTTGAATAAAAGTTACACGAAAGGAATTTATTGTTTAAACCCTGTGTTATTGCATGCATTCAACTCTTAATCTTATAGCAGATTCATTGACAGTTGGTAGCAGTTTAACTATTGATAAGTTTATCGCTGTAACTTACTGTATTTTAAAGCGCTGTGCTTTTCTCTCGAAAATTAATAAAAAAAAGTTACAAACGCACGCAATGAAAAAACCGGAATCAACCACTTCGTTTCAGAATTGAATTTCTAAGTACTTAAAAAATGATCAGAAATGCGCTTTTAATCTTGAGGAATTCTTGAGTCAAGTGTAGGAATTTCACGGTAATCTAGCTGGAATAATTATCAGCGGAACTGAATCCCAAGAAGCAACTTCAGAAATGACCCCTGAGCAGACAACCAGAAAGAGTTATTAATATTTATTAACGTATTAACGTCTCATCTGTCTTTTCTTTTGAATCTGTCTAATATGAGAAGTGCGTCACGAGTATTTTCAGCTTCCTACAGTTGTGGTAAAAATTCGCTGGGTATTTTATCAATAACATTTGGATCTTTATGCTATTTATAGCATTTTAAAATATTTTCAAACACTCAATTCTACTGGAGATAATTTAGTAACAGACAAAGAATTTGGGTTTAAGGCTATGTCTATAATGTTAATAGTGTTAGTATTTGAAATTAGGTATTATTATTTCTATTATGTATGTCTTTTCTTACCGGTATAGATTATGGAAAGAGTTTCCAAAAGGATAACTTTTAATAATTTTATTCTAGTTAATTTGTTTTTGCTTTAAAATTTGTGTTTAACATTTTGATTTATTTAGATGATTTCATTTATATGCTCTGAAATATTTTTTATTTATACCAACCTTTTTATGCACTTGAGGTTTTGAATGTTCTTAAATAATTTGAAATTTTCTGCACCCTTTGAGTAATCGAGTATTTCTGAAATTTTTAAAAAATCACAATATCTAAATTACAGCTGGAAAATGATTATATAAATGTTGAATGAATTTGACTCTTTACAATAATTTATGTATCGAAATTTCCGCTAGGTCGCCCGAAAAAAAATGTTTCAGCAATTAAAAAATGCTTAAAATCTGGTTGAAATATCTACATATAAATCTGCCCTTGAAAATGAAAGCATTTATCTTCAATTCTGATATATTTTGAAAAAGTATCATGAAATCTAAAAAATAATTCTTTAACATTATCATTTTTACAGGAAAGAGAACAAGAATAAGTAATTTAAGTCTTATTTTTATTAGCATCGGAATTTATTTTTAAGAATTGCATCAACAAACAGTGAAACTCTTCTTTTTTTCTGATTTTAATTCATTGAAATCTTCCAGTAAGCTATAATTTCTAAACGTGTTTTTATAAACGGTTATTAACTTTTTTTGCGCTTTAATGGCTGTCCAGGTTTCATGAATATTGTCATCCTTGATAAAAGGAAGTTCTACCTTTTCACGTGTACCTGCTGGGAGAAGGAAGTTATTAAAGTTACCACATGCGATTTTGTACGCCGTGATATCTCTGACGACGTTACTTAGAGCAGAAATTGCGTAGTTTAGTCTTTTCTCTTGGAATTCAACTGAAAACAAATCCGTATACCTTCTCTGAAGCTCGTTTTTAATGTTTCTTATATTGAATCTAAACTGACCAACCTTTTTCAAACTGAAAATGATCAATTTTAGCTATCAAGAATGTACCCAACTTCATAAATTTCAGCATCCAAGTAATTTTCGCAAATTTCATATTTATCCCTTAATTAACGGGACATCAACAGGATATGTTTTAACATGTAAACAAATAATGTAAATCACATCTTAAGTTGTCTGTTCTTTGACTTTATACCTTGGCTAAATCGAGGAACCTCATTTCTCAGCGTCATTCTGGACATTGTAAGTTGGATTTTCAATTCGCACCCTAAGCAAGCTTGAGATTTCACAACTTTGCGTAGTCGTGTGTAAATAAAACATCAGTATTTTAACTGTAATATAAATAGTAATATTAGAAGTAGTTTTCGCTAAACACAAGAGATGCAGATGGTTGTTCATCAAGAAAGATGATATCGGATTCGCTTTTCTGTGGTCATTGCTTCACCATTAGTGATACCTGTGGTAGAACTATGTCCTATTTATAAGTCAGTGGCTTATCTTTGTATAGAATTTTATACTGAAATATAAAATGAATTCCTTTAATAGTCTTTGCCACTGGTTTCCTCTCGCTGCTGTATAAAATGAAGTTTAGGTATATTTCTAAGCCTACTTTAATCTGCATCATTACGGAAGCGAGATGGGCTATTCGCAATTTTCGTCTTAATAATGGGTTGCCATATTTCCATGGCACTCAGATTAAGTTATGTAAGACCGGATAAAAATCTCTTTAATATTAAAATTTCTGTGATCTCAGTTGACAATCCGTTCATTTATCCATCTGAGTATTTCCTGATGAAAGTCCGAATACTCGCTCTCTTTTCTTTTCTGAGGAATTATCAACAGAATGAAATTTATTTATAGACAAAAATCTGACTTTGATTTTTATCTTTGATATATCTTCAGATTTAACTTTTTGAAATGTTTACCGACAAACATTTTTATGGACATGGCTAAGGCTCCGCCAGAATTTCAGCTTTAATGGGTTCATTATACCTAACGTTCTTCTATTTTCATACAAAATTTTTTTTCTTGTGTGTTGTAACGTGTCTAGTGCCAGTACAGCTTAGAAATATCATAAACGTTTTTGCGTTTTACTCCGGATTTCTAGAAAAAAAACCCTGACGTTTATTTCGACTGAAACAAGCAAGAAACCTCATTTGAACGACTGGAATAGATTAACTTTTATATTTCTTTATTTTCAAAATTAATTTTAAATTTTCAAATAACATTTTGAATAAATTAATTTAAATGAGCTATAGTTTGAATAAACGATGAAATTTTAGATTCTGAGTCACTCAAAAATATTATATAGAATACTGAAAATCCAATTAATTACTTACATTTAGAGTGAAGATATTCTGTTTAAATTTAAATTGTCTTCTCAAAATTATACGCTTCATTATTGCTTTTAATATCAAAGCTTTTTTAATCCGAGTAGATTATACAACACACTAGTCTAAATACATTTTTGAAAGATTTTAAATTAAATATTCTTCGTTTTTATTCTTTGTATTGGATTTTTAAACCCTGATTTTGTTATGTTTAATAACATTTCTCCCCAATTTTCTACCACATCTCTCAAAATATTAAGTTTTATCAGAGAGTAGTCTTTTCTAAACTTAATTCTAATAATTCTGATGGAATATATTCAGTGTCGTTTTATTTCACCTCGACCCCTAACCATTTTCAGCTGAATAAGACTTGTGAAACTTCGAACCAGAAAATAAGCTGCAGTGCGAGTTAATTTAAATTGCTAAATTTCCTGTTTCATTTGAAGCAATTACATTTTAACACCACCTTTCAAATTTATTCTCGTTTCTATTGAGTTACTACTAATTGAGGTTTACCTTTAGCACTAATGTGTTGAAATTGGTTTGGACGATAAAATACTTATAATGCTGTTGATTTTCTTATTTATTTTTAAGAGAAGCTGAAGTGTTGTAGAAACTACCGCGAAGCTCGCATAACCAACGTAATTGTAAGAGATTTATTTTTTCACAACAAAATATTTCCCTTCTTATTATGGATGAAAGGAATTTTGTCATTGAAGTGCATTTGAAATTTTTTGTTTTCTGAAAAATATATAATTTATTGCACAAAACGGATGTTTATGATGTATAACTTGAGTTTATTACCGTGAGGCCAGCTGAAATTATTGCATAACTACTGATTTATTGCACAATACTGATGTTCCGGGTGTATAACAAAATTATTGCATAACTACTGATTTATTGCACAATACTGATGTTCCTGATGTATAACAATCTGAAGACTTGAGTTTATTACTGTCAAGCCAACTGAAATTATTGCATAACTACTGATTTCCTGCGAGAAATAGCTACGACATTATTTTCATATTTTAATTGCAAATAAATAATGATATTGACTACGCATAAATAAACGTAGAGTTTCGTGTTCACGTAATTGTTTATATCCATCAACTTCTTTTTATTTAATCCAATAAAACCAAATAATGATATGAATTAATAGAGCAATAAAGTTGTAAATTTTTTCGATACCCAGTTCCGCAATTTTTGATATAATTGAGATAATTACATATATTTGAGTGATAAAAAGAGCGTACTAGATTATGGAAATTTAATGAATCTGAGCAATTTAAGCTCATAACAAATTAGTGCCTTGCAGAAATCGTCGAAGGAATTTCCGAGTCGCAGAAAGAAAGATATTACTTTGAAAGGCAACTAGATGAAGTTTCATTATACTGCAGTCAGTTATGTATATACCAACCTCTAAATTTTGCATTCATTGAATATGAAATGCATTTTTGAGGGGCACATGAAGCACTGACTGCAAAATGTGTTACTTTACACACAACTAAACTGACCTATGCTATAAAATTAATCACTGCACGAGTGCAATCTTTTAATAAATTTGAATCTTTTTCCCATTATAAATTCTGACTATATCATAGCTGAGCTGATGTTTCAACTTTCAAAGATTACCAACGTAAGAAATAAAACACCTATATTGTTATATTCCAGTTACTGTAGTAATAGAGAAATATACAAAACTGAATAATTATGCTCATATTTGGCGATAAGGAGTTAATGTGGTATCTTTGCTTTAAATGATTGAAATCTCTTGAAGCTGATTTTAAAACAGCTTCAGTTAAACAAGTACAGTTATTGATTTTACAAGTACAGTATTGTATTTTAAACAAGTACAGTTTTTGATGCTGTCATATTCTGTATTTCCAATCTTAGTACTTAGTTTTTATCCTAATGAACTTGTCTAATAATCAATCCATAGTCTTGATTAAAAAGTACTTCACTTATACGTTCTTGCGTGTTTTCTGTGTGTGTGAGTTTGTGTATTGCATTGGCAAGAAAATGTTTTGATCCTTTCTGCATATTTTTGGTATTGACTCGATGACTAACCTTGTGTAGTTACGGTCTTGAAAATGGCAAGTTTATAAAATCTGATCCATCCTATCTGGGTAGCTTGGAGAATTTAATTCCTATAGAAAGTAGTTGACACGAGCGTAGAGCTCTTAGTGACGCCTGGGACATTGGGAGACTATCGAAATCCTGAGTGTATTTTTGAAAAGAGTTTCTTGTAACCTTTTCCTACCGATCGAGTTAAGTTCCCCGAGGAAAAACCGTTCTTTTATTCGTGTTTTTTTCTTTCTTTTTTCTTTTTCTGCTCTTAAGTGTTAGAAAGCTAAATTGACAAGGTGGCTGAACCGATGGCTTCAAGGTTTGGGAAAAAGTTTGAAACTGAAAGAGAAAATGTGTCTGGAGCATTCAAATATTTTTTAAGTATTTTTATGTAAAATTTTGTTATATATAACTTAGGTAAACAGTTTTTTTCAGAAAATAACCATAAAAAATGCATTAAATGAGCTGTCATTCTGAATTCATTTCATGCTAGCTGAGACAATTATATGGGTGGAATTATTTATCATTTCTTGAAAAATAATACTGAAAGAATAACATTTGTAAAATTTATATAAGATATGAACTCTTTTAATATTGTTGTTTTACCTCGAAGAAGAGAAGTTAAATTTGTTAATAACGCAATATAGAAGTCAGTGCTCGAAAGCGCTTAATTTTTTGGAACGGATCTCCAAATTTGAATTATTTTCAGTGTTTTATTTAGCATAATATGCCTCTTATGGATCTTTTAGTCATTTTCCCCCTTATTCATTCAATAATTGCTATACTTGTATCTGACCGAAAAGAATTATGTTATTTAAGTATTTAAATTTTTCCCGTACTGTACATTTTCATGCTTAAAAAGCTGTCTTGACAAAATGAGTTAAATTAAACGAGTGCTGATTTCAATATTTTAATAAAGATTATCGCGATTTGTGATAGGTGCGTCAATAGGGCGTTTTCTTTCTTCGACAGAAATTAATCTGTAAGAAAAAAATGAGATAATCAGAAGAAATATGTATCTGCGAGACCATGAAGACAATGTATCTACAGGATGTCCATAATTAAATTTCCGATTTTAAAATGCTGTGAATTAAGAATTACCAGTCAGAATGTTCTGAAAAATAACCTAAAAACATTTGAAGCAATGGGATTTTATTCGATGAAGGGGAAAAAAAAATCTTCGAAAATTTACTGATAGCTAGCGCTGTGAAGGTCATTATAAAGAAAGCTCAAAAAGGAAAATCCGCTTTCTGTGGAAATGTCTGACACTAACTCGCCAAACACGGGAATGTTGTCAGTTGAAGGGGAACAATAGTCTACTGTGGAAAATGACAATTTTGTTGTATATATTTTTAAGTATATGTGAACAGCGCCTACATTCGTGGTAACATCACTAAGAGAAAGTCCTCGAACAAACACCTACGGCTTTCCCAAGAAATGTTCAATATGCTGTTCACCGTTTTTGAAGTTATCATTTTTCTTCACCAAATAAAATCCTATTGCTTCAAGTATATTCAGGCCAAATCACAGTGATTCTTAATTTACAGTGTTTTAAAATTCGAAAACTTAATTCGAAACTTTAATTATGGACGTCCTGTAACTCATGGTAAATGTCAATCAAAATAACTTAGATTTTTTTTGATTGCAAAGATTGTGGATACACTGATAATCATCTTTAAGATAAAAAAGAAGCTCAAACGTAAGCTTCAGTAATGATTTTTCCTGAAGGCTTTGATGTTCGAAATACCTTACAACATTATATTTAAAAATATAGCAGATTTCTTTTCCGACCATATAGAAGCTAATTTTAATCCGACACTATTTTTTCTATCGTGATTTGTGGAACTTGAATTTCAGTTTTAATTTTTTTCCAAACACTAAAGGTACACCTGCATGCCTTCTTTGTAAAGTAAGTAATTACTAAATAGAGTAAATGCAGTCAGCCCTCCTACAACACAGAATTCCAATAATGCGATTTCCATTTAACACGGAGCATAAATTGCGACATGGCTCCTATTACACGACATTCTGGAAACGCTATTTTTTATAGAACGAGTTAACGAATTTGGGCATTTTTCACATTGCACAAATTCACAATTGAAACCCGAGTTTTTCCAATACTTCTACGACATGGAATTTTGACAGCAATGCTTTCATATGGAAAGACATAACCAACTTTGGCACTCCTCACATAGCATGAATTCGCTTTGACTGCCAGTTTCTGTTAACAAAGCTTCGAAACAACATGGTACGAAATAGTTATGGAAGGGATGAATACTTATTTCATACATCGATACGGTATCATCGTTACGCGACAATATACCTACACGATCTTTTAATTCAATTAATAAAACTGCTCATAGCATATTTTGGCAGACAGTTCAGATTTTCATGAATATTGTTTTAATATGTTTCATTTTGATAATTCCAAAAAGATAAGGAATCCTTATACACACCATGATTTTTTTCCAACAGATTATTTTGTTTGTGCTAAACGTGTTAGTTTCTTAATTTTCCACTTTTTAAACTTTTTCCTCTCGTGACATTATTTCCATCAGAAAAATGTTTGCACAACCCCAAAGTTAGAAAATAAATACAACAAAAAAGAAATTGCACTAATAATAATGATTTAGAAAACTTTAATGAATTCTTTTAAATCTAGACCCTTTTCTTCACTAATTTTCTTACAAATTTTTAAGAGTCTGAAAGAAAAATGCCTATGAGAAATTTTATGACCCTAATATTTTTTTCTCCTCGATCTCATTTGGGGTCGTAACCAACAGTTTAAGAAGCCTTGATTCAGTACGATTTCGACAAAATATGGAATGGATAAACCGCGTTTCATAAGATTTAAGTGCATTTTTTTCTAAATTGAAAAATTTCCGAAATTTTTATTTCGACTTAGTTTAAGAATTTATCTAAATAAAGCGAAAGTTTTTCAGTAAAGTCTATTGAAATCCCTCAAGAACTTCGAATCACTTTCTGCGAAAATTACAAATTTTTGTTCAAAGAAAATATGAAAACTGCAAACTTAAAGTTTTGAATATCTATTAAGTTATCTATTTCTGATTTCTTTAGTTTTCTAGAGATTTTGGTACAATAAAAATGTCATTCATCAATCAAATTATAATTTTAAAGAATATTTTATTTTTAAAGTTGAAAATACTTGAAGAAATTTATTATTATTTTTAATTTATGGATATTCTACTTGTGCAGAATCCCGACGGTTTATAACCCAACGAAAGATACATAATAAAATTCTGCTTAGACTTCTATCACTCGAACATTTTCTTGAAACTTTTGAGTCGAAGAAAAAGCAGTTACCTTTTTTCAAATTTCTATTTACTAGACTTTATTTTTCAGTGCGTCAAAGTATCAATAAAGGAGAAAGAAACATTTTTGTAAACTTCTGATGTTGAACTCATTCAACCGTAGACAGTATGGATTTTAAATGTATTTTGTGTTTTATACATATATCTATAATATTTCATTCTCTTAAACTTACATTATTCAATTCAAAATTTATAGGTTACAGTGTAATACCATTAATCATCGCTCTACATTTATTTAGTACCTTTTCAAGTTATGTGAAACAGAATTCTATTTATCCCATCTAAAACGTTTGCTCTTTGATTTTTTTCTGAGCATCACTTTCTATCAAATGCATAAAAATACAGGGGGATTCAGAAGTCCAAACCAACTTTAAAAATGAATAATTCTCAAACAAATAAAGATAGAGGAGGCAAATGAAGTCATATTTCTTCCCTCGCGAATTTAGAATGTATTCTTCGCATAATTTACAGTTTAATCCACTTGATGATTCTGTCCCTGTTAGCACAAGATATTTTACGATATTTCAACGATGTTGCTACGATATTCTGAATGACGCACAACATCATAAAGATATCGTATGAATATTGTAGAGCATTTTGTGCTAATAGGGGCAGTTAGTGGACCTTTGTGTTGCATAGAATAATTATGAATGGGTTAACGGTTTACGAATGATCAATGTGTCATCCTCCATTCAGGAACGTATCTTTCAGACGAGAAACCACTTTTTTCGTAGCACCCAGCAATGTTTATGATGATATCACAGAACCTGAGCAATAAAATGTTTTCTGAAGGTGTGTAAAAGTGTGGTTCCTCGTCTGATTGCCGAACTCTTGAAACGAGGACGTCACAGTGAACATTTGTAATCCGTTACTCCAATCAATGTGCATTCTATGTAACGTGTCGCTCCGACAACTGCAGAACCATCTGGTGGTTTATCTTATAAATTGAAACAAAAACCCAATAAATTCTGGTTTCATGGCCAAAGAAAAAAATTTCGGTTTCATTTCCATCCTTTCTGTGCAAATAACATCTTTTTTCTTCATTCGTTTGCAAATTATTGATATTTTAAAAGTTCCCCATACTTCTGTGAATTACCCTATGTAATATAATCCATATTATATATAATTATCTTAGCAAATTCGAATTAGCATAAATTTCGAATTAAAGAACACAGATCGAAATGCTGAAAATTACTTATTCTGCATTAATACATACCTTCGACTTAAAAGCTTCTTAATATTTGAAAGACAAAGAGATTCCGCGCATTGGAATGTAAATGGTATGTAAAACAGCACTCAGCAGCAAGAGATGAAAAATGGTATGTAAAACAGCATTGCATATACAATTTCTGCAAGACATCTCTAAAAATATTGTTTCAGAAATGCTTAAAATGCTTCAACTAAAACTTCCAAATAAATTTTAATTTTAGCTGTAGAGCTATTTATATTTATAGCTAGATGCGCATACACCGCTGAATGAGCTTTGTCATCAACGATAATTATCTTGGAGCCAAATTAAGAATCCCATCCTTTCATATCTCATAAACTTCGAGAGAGATAAAACCATTATTTTAAAGTACTGACAAAGGCATATTCTATCAAAAGTGCATAAAGTATTAATAAATGTGAACATTTTCTCTATCTCTACTTTCATTGAAATGAATAGTAGAGATATGGAACCATAAATGTTAACTCCTGAGATCATTACTTAACGCAAGAATCGAGCGCAAGATAAAGATTGGCTCAAGCTCACTTTCCATTTTCATTCTTCTGTATTGTAAAGAATCTATTCAAGATTGTAATGATTTTCAGTTAGTAAAAGCATTTGAAACTTATTCTTGACCTTAATGTATTATTCATTAATTAACAGGGTTGCTGTCTATCGGTATAAATAAAATACAAAATCTATTCAAGCAGTTTTATTCATTGAATCGTAGCAACAGAAATACAAGCATTATGAGATTTTGGCAATATTAGATTCATCTGTGTGGTTTGGAATGAAATCAGAATAACATAGTCAATTTATAGCTCAGTTGAGCATCCTGATTAGTTTCATAGAATTAGCCAATAGACCAATAATAATTTGAATAGCATGAGTACGATGCTCATCTTGCCAAGAAGGGAGAGTAATGAGATGTCTGTCTGTGAATCTAAACTCGAATCCTGAGTGTGACTTGTATTGTGCAATGGTACATCCATAATGAATTTTGTATCGCAAATTGGTGGAATCTTTAGAATAATATTAGACAGAAAAGTAGTCCGCCATTTTGAAGAAATCATTTGTGGTTTGAGCAATTAAATATCTAACAAATAAGGTTTTGCTTCTTTTTTCGTCTTCATACTTTCAAGCATATGCTTTTGTTACCTCCAGTCCAATAAATACTTATATTATTACTAACTGCTTTTTATTATTGACTAACTACTTTTTAAAATGAAAAATGGAAAACAAAAACAGATTTTTTTATAAATGCAGATTTTTGCTCAAATGTTTCAATGAAGAAACAATGAAGATTTTTGCTCAACTGTTTCAATGAAGAGACAATGAAAACTTTTGCTCAAATGAATTTGTTAGTTTTATTAGGAACCAAGAAATCGTAGAAAAAATCTCAAAAATTTCGAAGTCCAAAACGATGGAGATTTCTGTTATGATATGTTACTTTCTGTAAAAATATTTAGAAATAAGCGCCATAAAATAAGGGAATAAATAAAAATATCCTATTATATATGTGAAAGGCAAATATCTCTAGTAGAATTGAATTTTTGAATGAATACATTCCAGTTGAATTGGTCCAGTTGAAGAAATTGGTAATGAGAGACCATTAAAAAATTATAAATAGCAGGAAATATCGAGCATATTTTAGAAATTTTTGCAAAACCTTGCTAAATTAGCTCTTATCTTAAATGCATGTAGTAAGCATTGTGTAGTTCTTGAATTCTTCTGAACTAAGTTATATTCTTTGGTTTTAGTTTTTATTCACATTATTTTTTCAGTTAGTGCACTAAAAAATAGCTCCCTTCATGTTTAGGTAGCAGAATAAAAGGAACTAAATTCTTTACCCTGGTAAACATTTCAAGTCGTTAGACAAGACTTCATTTTTCATGCTGAATTTCATCTTCTCAATAATTAAAATTAAGTTACATTTTAAATCGTGAGGGAAAAAAACTTCTTTAGGTACTTTTTTTAGAGCTGAATTGTTAAACTTATCTTGAATCTAAAGTTTATGTTATGTTAACCACAAGTTAAACCTTCAAAAAAGAGAAAAGAATAAAATAAAGAAGTAACAGGGGTTTCACAATATACATAAAGACTGATTAAAGTTAGAAGAAACGGAACTCATTTGCTATAAAAAAGAGAACGAAATTATTCATAACAAAGATGCAAGACGCTTATAAAAAGAGAAAGTACTTCATACACGTTAAAATTAAGACTGAGGTGACAGTATCCTTTTATAAAAATCAAAATGTGGGGATATGTGGACATTTAAATAAGCTAGCACAGTACTTTCTTTGCGTTGCGTGTTTCTTTATTCTTTCGTGGTCTAAGTAGTAGTGGGAACAGATTCGCATTATTCTACCCTATTCTCTCATGCACGCAGAAGAAAACTCAATCCCTGATGTAATGTATGGATTCAGATTCTATGCTAGTTTATTCAGAGTCAAGCATCATGGGAGCTTCTGTTTCTAAAATTTTAGAAATAATGTTTTATTTCTTTCTCATTTTTTCGATGTTTTATGAAAATTGCACGGCGTCCTCGTTTTTTTATTTTTCCATTACATCGCCTTCAGTCTTGATATTTCATAGAAATGGGTGAATGGAATAGAATCTGGAATGGACATGCTGGATTGGATTCGGCATGCAAACAGCCCAGGTATATTTCTTAGCCATGGAAAAGAGAGAATATTACATTTTCGGAGTGGGATAATTTCTGTATCTGGAGGAAAGTATCTTATGTAAATAAGTTTTATTCGACATCTCAGTTAAAAGCATCGTACCGCTTATTTAAGCATTGTACTGTAAATATGAAGGTCAACAGTCTATTAGCAGTTATTATTGTCAATAATTTCGGATATGTTTGGTGTGTTGTTATTTTGCTAAATGCTGTTTGCCAAGAAATTGATTCGTGTATTAAAGTACTGTAGAGGAGGACTTGGAGAATGAAATGAAAGAAATAGAAGGTGTCATAAATTATTGAATCCATTTAAAAAATTATTAAAAAAAATAATAATGTTACAACTGCGTTTTTTTTAAATGAGAGAGCAGATAAAAAAGTTTTTTTTTCATATACGTGACGTAACATTACGGCGTTCTAAATTTGCTATAGCGAGAGATTTCCATACACAATGGCTATCGATCAGTAGAAGCCGATGCGCGCTTTCTGGTTTCCTTTTTAAGTTTTTCTTGAATATCTCGAAACCTGTTCAGTTTTCACATTACAATTGATTTAACAAATTAAAGAGCGTAAAATTCCCTACGAATACATGTTTTTATTTTTCTTCTAGCTTTAACAGTTTTTCCAGATAATGGCTCTCAAAAATGGGAGATGTTCAATAATTTATGACCGCTTAGATCACCGTAACGGCGCGTTACATGTCTGAAAAAAAACCTTTTTAAATGCGTTCTCATTTTTTAAAAACCGTAGTTGTAACATTATTATTTTTTTAATTAATTTTTCAAATGGGTTCAATAATTTATGACCACCCTGTATTATTCTTAACCCTCCAGTTGCAAGTTACGCCTCTTTTCGGCTGCATCCCGCGATTTCAGTGGGGTAGTGTGTTTACCTCTTACTATTATAGTGTTGAAATATATTATAATATTATAGCGTTACATATAAATAACGGTTTGCTTCCTTTTAAAAATATATTTACTTACATGCAAATGTTACATATAAATAACGATTTAAGAAAAAAATCGACAATTGGAGGAATGGCATTGTGGGATATGTAGTAAATAAATTTTGTTCGATATTGCAGTTAAAAGCATCTGCTGCAAATGATAAGAAAACCATTTATTAGCTTATTGTCATATACCATTATTATCATTATTGTCACTCAATTGATAATTTTATTTTAAAATGTTGTATACAAAATCTTTAAATCATGAAGTTTAATTTACGATATTAAATTTTAAAAATTAATGTAACATCTTAGTTCATTCTGTTTGCATTTTGCTCCCCCCTCCCGCCAAAAAACCTTAAGTGTTACCGAATGACGTCGTACTGTGATAGTGAAATTTCAATCGTCCATTAAATATTTTAGAAATTCTGGTACCGTATAAATGATGTAACAATTAGTCGCCTAATTAATTCATGAAGTGTTCAGGGTCTTGCGTATTATGTTAATTGGCCTATCAAAGTGTTACTACGAGCTCTTGTTCAACTATTATAATCACCCTACAATCTGTAGTTTTGAATTACAATTTCCAAGTGGTTAGCTTAGAGAGATACAAAGATTTATCATATGGTTAACTGCTTGTTAGAATACTTGTAATTCTTTAAGTATTTTTAAGCATATGTCATTCCTTCTTATCTAAAACATTCTTCTTCTTTCGGTAAATAAATTTTACTGTTTCAAGAAAGAGTTATATCGAAGTATTAAAACTTACTTTTATTTAACTATTATAATCGTCTTATTATCTGTTGCTTAAAATTACATTTCCACGTGGTTAGTTAAGAGATATTTACCAAATAGTTAATAGTCTTCCTTGAATACTTGTCGTTTAAAAGCTACTTTTAAGCAAATGTCATTCCTTTTAATCTAAAACTTTCTTCTTTCTTCTTCTTGGGTAGATAAATTTTATTCCTCCAAGAAATAAATTTAGAATGAAAAATGGACGAATTAAACATACCGAGTAGGAAAAGAATCGTATGGAACTTTCTTCCGAATTTAGAATTCCCTTGGGGATCAAATATGGGAAAGAAAGTGAGGAACTAAAATATTAGAGGATAATAGCCTAACCGAAAACTTGAAAATCAGGCACCAAACGATAGATAAAGTTGTTGCAGTTACTTCTGAAAAATGTATCTTCTTTTTTTTCGATTTCTTCTCCAGTATTTTTTCCCCTTCTTATCATGTTCGGAAATGCTGATAGCCACGCTGTAAAGCCAGTTCTCGTAGAAAGGCATTCATATCATTTTCCAATATCGACGCGCCTCGTTACGTTTTGTTACTTTTATCTCTTTCGGACAACAAAAATCGGAGAATATACAAAGCAGTATTACTGGGTATAAAGAGGGTGAGGGAAGGTTGACGAATGAATGAAGAGCAACATTGAATTTTTTTTATAACATTTTCGCTGGTTGGATTAAAAGGCAAAAACTCTGTGTCTCTTATTTTCCCCTAGTAAATAAACAGTGCATTTTTTTTTCCTTTTTCCTTTGAGAATTAGGGAATTTTCTCGTGCAATCCACTTAAAATTTTTGGCACTAATGTTCAGTGATTTTTTGTAGAAATCTTTCACTTCGTTCATCCTTTCATATTTTTATAGAGTGATGAGTTAATACTGCAATTAATTTATATTAATATGATAAAAATATTTTAAGTATCATTGAACAAAATTATTTCTTATTCTCTTATTATTATAACATTATAATAGTTTTTAAATTGTCTTTCTTATTTAGTTTTCTATAATTTAAGCTTTCATTTTGGAAGATCCAGCCTGCCCTTCATGTCAAATAATTCCTTAATTTTCACTCCCGTTAAGGCAGCTGGATCGTGATTTTAGTCATTATATTTAACTACTAGCCGCCTTCGGCGACCAGCTTGTTCGCCGGGAATATGATTTCAATTGAATCTTGCATCATTTTATATTCATGGTTCTCTTAACAACGTAATTTTAATTTTCAGATTATGGTAGATATTTAACTCATGTTCTATTAGTGACCTTGGATCTCTTCTGTTCATTGCCTACATAAATGTTCTGGAAATAGAGTCAAATAACTGACCATGCCATGTAACCTCTAATTCCATCTTTCTTCCAACTATCTTCACTTTCTTGTTCTTCTTGTTAAATATGCATTTGATTTAAACATTAAAATGACGCAACATGTTAGCTGGATTAAAACGTGCTGAGAAAAGAATGAAAACATAGCAGCCATAACCATTCAGATTAATGGATATATTTCTTAATGTAAGCAAAGCAATATCTCGGAGAGTTTGGTTTACAGATTTCACAAAACTTTTGAGGAAATAAAATATGAAAGGAAAATGTATTACGATATTATCTGAGATTACAACAATGAAAGAGAAATATGCAATTAAATATTTGTTTAAACCATGAAAACGGTTGGAGTTGCGTTGCAGCAATGAAAAATATTGCTGTAAATTATGCCAAAAAATATTTTTAAAAATTCATTAAAATTCGAGAAAACATTGTACGGCAACTTAATTGATACCATTGGAAAGGCAATGTTTTGAACTTTCAGATGGTATAAAAATGATTTTTATCCTGTAATATTTTCAGAAGTTATTAAGGGAAAACGCCAAACTATCGCTTAATTTTTAATTAATCAAAATTCTAATTAAAATTTCAAAAAAGGGCTCAGAAGTGCACATTTCCACCATCCAAATTATGCTTATGCCAAATTTTGTAGCTCTAGGTCCAACAGTCTGACCTGTAGAATGCCAAGACTCACACAGACACACACACACATTCTCCTTTATTATTAGCGGATATTAGTTAGTTTAGATATATTAATGTGCCACTTTTGATGCAACGCAGGGGCTATTTGGGACGCATCTCATAATTTCGGATCGTAGTCAGATGACGAGGGCACCACTCCCCTCTTCAAGCTTCCACACTACTCAAGTGAGAGTTGTTTGGCTTATGACTATAGATTTAACGTGCACTAGACCTGCATACACAGAGAATTTTTAGTGAAATCAGGTTTTAAACCTGGGCGTCCCCGTTCCCCAAGTCTAAATCTTTCCACTAGGCCACCGTGGATCCTGTACGTAGCCATTAAAGGATTCATTGCTTTAACATTTTTCTCGATAGTTTCTGCGTCATGTTATTTACGAAACTGTGCCATTAATGTTAATCTCTGAATTAAGTAGTTTGAAAATTATCTACAATATTTAACTTCCATAAATTGAAAATATTTGATTTATGGTTTAATGTCATATTTATGTGTAATCATATTTTTCTGTTACATGCAACTTATCAAAAAATTCCCTTTTTTATTTAAAGGACTGTATATTCGTATAAAGTTACATAGAATACAAGGGAATGAGTATTTTTTAAATTCTCGTTAAGTCTGGAAACGAAAATATACCGTCTGTAATGGTTAGGGTTGCAGGTGCAGTGTTTTGAAATCTGAAAAATGACTATGAACATTTTCTCTTCCTCATTGAAACAACTGCTTCGTAAAATCATTTACAGTGTTGGAATTTTTCTTCTAAATCTAAACTGACTCTCTTTCAATGAAACGAAGTTTCAAATTGAGGTAGCTGTTTACACTTTGACGAATTAAATGAAAAAACTTTTGTCCACAACCATATTTTCGCCATTTAAGAATTGCTTTCTGTTATTCCCAGTCTCATGTTATTTTGAACTCTTATGAAGATTATGGAGTGTTAACAAAATAAGAATATGTGGTATCTCATACTGTAGCATCCACATAATTTCCTAAAAAAATTATTTCCTAATAGAACTGTGCAGGTCTAGAGGTATAGTTGTGATTTGTTATGATATTTCATCGTGCTAACTGCATTGATTGCAAAACAACTGAGCGCTGTCGTTAAAAAAGGGAAAACGAAAATGAATATTGGCAATCAAGGGAGTCTGATTTAGCATATTTTTCCTAGGGTATCGCGAACCCGAGCCATTTGCATACATTTTGAATTGAAATTTTTGCAAATCTCTTTGGGGCATAATAAATTCTCTCCAACTTTTGTTTCTTCAGAAACACGAACTGAGTTATCAGAATTTTGAGTTTATAAACTAAAATTAGCCATTCTTTTTCCAAATGAAAATTATTTTAAATATTTTCATATCTCAAGTGTTCCTGTTTGCTGGATGAAAGAAAACAACAGATTTCGGAAACAGAAAATGTGCAATAATTATAATAAAGGAGCGAAAATCTGGACGACAAAAAGTTATAACTTGAGTGTTTTCGACTACAAGCTGAATGTTTAAACGATCAATGTGTGTCTTGATTCAGAAACGAATTCGGTTTTCATTTCAAATAACTCGCTTTATAATTCTATTGATCTAAAGCAGCTGTTATAAAGATACTATGTTATTGCAGTTTCAATTTATGTTTTGTTTATATAGTGAAAAAGTACATAAATTTTTTCTATTATATTTGAGGGTATCTGAACTTAACAATATTTGAAATTTTCCTACGTGAATGAAATTCCTTCACGAAAATTGAACCCAATTTTATACCAAAGATTGCTAAAATATTACTACTTACGTTCTAACTCGTTATAGTTATTCTATTGATCTAAAACTACTGTATAAAGATATTTTATTACAGAGTCGATTTATGTTTTGTATGCATAGTATAAAAATACATAAAGATTTTCTAATTTATTTGAGTACATTTGAACTTGCGACTTATGAAATTTTGCTACGTGCATGAAATTTCTTCAGGAAAATTGAACGAATTTACATACCAAAGATTATAAAGAAATTAATAATTACCATCTAACTCGTTTTTATTATTCTATTTGTCTCAAAAAACAACTGCAGATAGATAGTATTTTACTGAAGCTTTGATATGTATTTTGTTTATATAGCGAAAAAATGCAAAAATAAAATTCTATTTCATTTTAGTGTATTTGAACTTAGTAATATTTGAAATTTTACTGCTTGAATGAAATACTTTCAAGGAAATTAAACCAATCTCTGTACCATAGATTGTTAAGAAATTACCACTAAGTTCAGGACGTACACGCAAGGAACCTACCTCTTTCATTTCGTGTGGGTTCAGTAGCAACCTATCACGTAGGTTATTTTCGTTCTTTCCTTCTGATTGCTTTATGTCTCGGACATTTCGAGATATTAGTTATTTTGTTGTGCCAAGTAAACCAATCCTGCGTGAAAATCCAACTAATACGAATTATTCTACGGTTGATCCAGAATTATGTGTTGCACTATGCATTGTATGAAAACCTTTTATTCTATTTGGCAGAATCTCGGGAAGAATATTCCCTGTAATAGAATTTCAAAGATCTAAGATAATCTATATTTTATCTTTCAGATCCCCATTTCCATTGCATTTTAGATGATAGTTAAGCTTCAGACTTAACTTTCTCTTTAGTTCAATATCGTGACTTTATTTAATCAATATAAAACGAGTCCTAAATTTATTTTTCCCATTCCTTATTTAAGAAGTTCTCTCTTTGTTTGAATGAGTCTTTTCGCTGACTGCAGTTGCTTAATGAGGCTGATGAGTTTCAATTCTCCGTTCCGTGGAGCCACTTAAATCAAATGTTTTGTCAATGCAAATATTTGAATGAAAAGACAAAATTGTTAGTTATCATGATATATATATATATTCTTCTCCATGTTAATGTAGCGCAATTAAAATTTTTCGTGTCAAAATGGATGCAGTGATCATAAACTCAAGTAATTATGACGATTCAAGCATTAAATTAAATATAAATATTTTCAGATTTTATTTATTTGTTGATTTTATTGTAATGTTTGCATTAACATTTCAGTTAATATGTTTCACTTTATATAAATAATTTAATTTTTCTTAATAGACACATTTAAGATTGATTTGTGTACTTGAATACCTGGACACTTTTGCTCAGTCTCAATTGCAATAGACGCATTTTTCCAAACGACAGTTTATATGGAGCATCTTTCAGAAAAAAATATTGATGTTTTGCTAATATAATTTAACCCTCTGACTGATTATTCCGCGGATTGGAGGCAAGTCTATTTTCTGCTACATTCTGCGATTTTCGCAAGCTATTGGGTTTACTTAGTATTTTTAAAACGTTGAATCATATTATACTAATAAATCCTTGCATACAAATAACAATTCGCTTGGTTTAACAGTATTTGAACACGTTTTGAACATCTAATTAGTAATTTTAAAAAAATTCGGCTATCAGAGGGTTAATATCGAATGTTACGGCAAACAAAAAATCATTCATTCGTATAAATATATAACACCAAAATAGCATTTCTTTACCCTCGGATAAATTAACAGAAAAAGGAAAATAAAATTTAAAGATAAGTTTAAATTATTTAAGCCGACGTTCCAGTATTATCAGCAGAGAGACATCTCTGTCTGACGTGTTGTTTTCTGTATATATCCGGGGTAGAGCTGCTATAAACAGACTTTAAGAAGTAGCATTTTAGCTTTAGCAAAATGGAAGCCGCTTTAAACTAATCTCTTATGACTCTAATCAGGAAAAAACCACTTAAATGTAGTCAAATGTGTCTCTCCTCTTTTGGCGGCTGGCTAATCTCTCCTGATAATTTTAGCTGCTTTGTTTTTAGTTTTAGTTTTATGTTAATTTTTTTAGTTCGTTTGTTTAATGAAGTGCGTATAAGGGACTTTTTTTATAACATCGATCAATATGTAGATTTTTTATCACATTCAGTTGATAAAGATTTTTAAAAAATGAGTGAGCATTTTTTTATGTATAAAATTGTGACAAAACAAGCCAAAGAGTTTACCAGTCAAAAATTCGAGGTCATTCTATATTTTATGTAGTATCTTTATATCTCAGTATATTGTATGCGTAAATAAATTTTAATGACTTGCAGGAATAAATGGTTCGATTTCCTAAAAATCGAAGGTCACTTTTGATATCAAATGCTATTTTAGAAGTAATACGTGGTTATACTGCTGTACAAATTCCTCTTTCTGAGGTACATATGTAGTTTAAAACCACTACTGTTAACTGTAAGCAAAAATTGTACAGTTTTAGTAATATATTTTTTCAGCTGTCTTGGACACTTTTGATCTGTTCTAAAAATATTTCCTTGATTTAATGTTGAAAAAGTAATGTCAGAGATAGTGTTTTCAGAGATTATCTATTCTTTAAGAAATATTGCTCACTTTTGGAGCTTTTTTGTAGTACTGAAAAATAAAATATTGCATTGAAATTATTGATAATTCATTGAAATTATTGATAATTCATTGAAATTATTGATTATAAGGTAAGGATATTATTAAAATTATTGATAATCTGATAATCGTTGAACGTGTTGAAATATTTGCTTTAATAATTATATTGATAATGAACTTTTATGCATTGATAACGATTTCGAATCTCATTAGAATAAGACGAATGCAAAATTTCAAAAATCATAACTAAATGAAAAGTGAGAATTCAGGTTTTATAAGATTTTAATCGTAAATACTTTCAATGTTTGTATAATTATATATGCTATTAAATTTTTCAAGAAATAAAGTTATTAATTAATTAAGGAGCTCATCTTCAATTATAAAATACCTTTCTACCTGCGAAATAAAAACTTTTCTTTCTAAGAAAGCATGAATAAATATTATGCTGAAAAAGTTTTATTCGTTCTCTAGAATATGCCTACTTACCAATAAAACGCATTCAAATAGCTTCGACAATATTCATTCCAAAAATAGCATGAGCTTGTTTAAAAATGCGAATTTTAATCGCCTTTTGTGCACAGTGCAAAGTTTTATTGAAAAAGAAACATATTTAATTTACTCTGTTTCCCAACCACATTTAGGAAGTCGGCACATCACATCTGAAAATGAATTTTGGTTTAAAGTTCAAAACTACTTTTCATTTGTTATATTAACGATCAATAAAAAAAATTAAAGTCTAATACTTAAAAATGCCTGTACAATATATGTAAATTGTGAGATTTATTTAATGCATTTGGTAATTCTATCTCTAAGATTAGCAGAAACATGAAAATGTATTTTACCATCGTAAAGAAAGGATTATGAAGATTTGAAATTGCGTTACTGGGATTAGCATTTAACTCCGTTGTTGCAAAGCAAATTATTTTACGTGAGGAGTGAAGAAGTGATTTAAGTAGGACGTTACATGGAAACGTCTTAAGAAAGAGCTTAAAGTTTTGTGGATCACGGTGGAGTAAAACTTAAACACTTCACAAAACAGTTTTTAATGTTATCTATGCAGTTTGCATTAATAATTTTTTTTTCCAAATTTCTCTCCTCGGGTCTAAAAGCTGTTAACAGCATTCACTTAAAGGAGCCAGACAAGTTTCAAACAAAGCCGAGTCTACTTAATTCGCTAATGCGTATCGATTCTTCATATATTTATTTATATCTGTTATAGTCTTATTTATTATAGAATTTATATGCAATATTTTAGTTCTTGAAAGCTAAAAAAATTTTAGGCGTGAATGCTCCTTTGAGTCTGATACAGTAATATACATATGCCAACAGCTACGGATTCTCCGTAGTTTCTACGGATTTTATTGAACATTGCCGCAAACTACGAAACTACGGATAAGATTAATATTTCTACGGAAACGAGTTTTTTCCCTTTTGCTCGCAGTTTTTATAGTAGTATTCCTTGATTACATGACGATCCAGATTTTTTTCTACATTTCATGTTTTATAAAACATATAATCGTTTCTAATTCTTCTAATTATATATATATATATATAATGCGGAACTGTCTTTAGAATAATGCTCAAGTCCTAACAATAATTATAACTATTGAATTGGTATGTTATAAGTTATAAACTTTCTCTTTTCTAATCTTGAACCATTTTGGGTATTTATTCCCCTATTTTTTCGTTTTTTCAACAACTGGCTTTCGCAGAGGGTTGGCGCAACAAATCTAGATTAATGCGACTTATCAGTTCCCAAGTCTGATAAGCATTTGATTGTTGGAATTCCATTTCTAGGTTGTCCTTTTTCATAGTGTAATAGTCGTTAATCAAACTATCTATTGTATTTCATTTATATGATTATTGAGAAGGTAATTTGATTTTAATTTTAATTTCTAGATTAATATTTGTATATATTTAAAATATAACACATGTTTTGATTAATTGAAATATTTAACTATATATATATTTCTTGTATTATTTATTCAGATAATATACTTTTCTTAAAAATAGAAATTTTTGATTACTTAAAATATGATCAAATATATAAATTATCACAAATTCAAGATTTTGACAGAAGTCTCCGTGTGTGTGTGCGCGCGCGTCTCCCACCTTTGTAGACCTATTGCTACGGACAGTCACCTTTCCAGTGTTGGCTTGCATTCAGTAACCAGAGAGTTAAGCTTAGTTCCATTAACGTCCCGTTTTGAAGCAACTCGAGGGCTATTTTGAGACGGACCTCGTCATTTTGAACAGCGGTCAGATGACGAAGATGACACCTAAGCAGGCACGCCACCCTTTCCAAACTTCCGCACCACACCAGCGGGGACGTTTGGCCCTCTACGTCTGATTTAAGGTGCAGAAGGTTCACATCTTAATGGAATCGCTTTCGAACCTGGAACCTTCCGGCCCGAATCCGGGAGCTTACCTCGGCCCTACAGTAACCATTGGGAGTGTTTCTTCCCTCGACTTTCTCGTGTACTTATACAATATAACGCATTTATATTAAAGTAGTACAGTGAAGAGAATCGAGTCTGCATTTGGGCATTTTTCTTGTTGATCTCTTAGGTCAGAGGTTCTCAACCTGTGGTGGGTACGCGAAGGACCATTCGGGGTGCGTGAAATCAAATTCGGTAATGGAGGAAACAAGAAAACAAGGGTTTAAAAAAGTTAGAGAATTTTGTTTCTCCAAGTGAATACTTGCTATTTAATAATTTTATCAATTGAAGAGTTGATTAATACGAAGTGTAATTTTTAGCTATCCTTATAAGTTAAAGTTAAATAATAACCATACTGGTTTCTTTTGCTTTGGCGTTAAACTAATACTATTGTAAAATTGAAATAAATGTAAAATCAAAAATAAGTTATGCAAATCTTATTAATCCGAGTCATTTCACTTTTAAGCTAACTTAAGCTAACTTTAACATTATTGATAAAAACTTCTTTGCATAGACGGATGGTTAAAGGGTTGGATATGATAGTAGGGGCTACTCGAAAGCAAAAAGACTAATCAATTGGCACACAAGGGGAAAAAGTTTGGGAACCCCTGTCTTAGGTCCGAACTTGATACAGATGTACAATATGGGCGCCAAGACCACATATGAAATTTCATTTATCCAGATCGTTATGTTTCACATTTATCTTGTTAACAGATACACAGACAGACTAACAGAAATACGGTCTATCCTTTGATAGATTTAGTTCAAAATTAGACCCAGATATGCAATTTTGGTATTAAGATAGTATTCTAAAATTCATCCACCTAGCTTGCTGCAGTTTTGAGTAATCAAGTTCACATGCACAGGAATCGACAAACCGACGGACAGTCAATCTGTTCATGAATTTGGTCCAAACTTTGATACAGATATACAATTTTGATGATATAACCATATGCCAAATTTCATTCGTTTAGCTTGCTATGTTTTTGAAGAATCGTGCTCACACTCACACTTAAGGAGAGGCTAACAGACTTCTTGTCGATGGATTTAGTTGAAAATTTAAAACAGGTCTAAAATGTAGGTGTAAAGAACATATTATTCATTCGTCAAGCTCGTTGAGTTATCGTGTTCAGATATACACAGAATGACAGACTGACAGACATAATTCCGAAAATGGGCTTAAAATAGATCTAAACTTGGAGATAAATGACCAAAGTTGGACTTAAAATAGGTCTAAAACTTGGAGATAAATTAAAATATGGAGGCCAACTTTTTTGGCGATTTCAAAATTTTTCTTTATATACTTCGTTTCTATACGCTTAATTTGATAGATTATCATTCAATTTTGAAATAATAACTGCTATAAAAATATTTTTATCTAAAAAGACCCTGTTTCGACTTTTGGACACTCTTGGTTTTATGATAAGAGGATCGCATGCTTGAGTCTGGATTTTCGTAAATATTTTTATCGTTGGTAAACTTGGAGCATGTAAAATTGTGGGTCAAACGTCCTCCTTTTGGTTCGTTATTGGAGTTTGGAAGGAAGGAAGGATGTGAGTATTAACCTATCCTTTTGTAGGACAGACTGCGCCCTTATGGGTGTTTGAAAGGAAGGAAGGATGTGAGTATTAATCTGGCGCAAGATCCTTTTGTAGGATAAACTGCGCCGTTGTGGGAATTTGGAAAGTAGAATACCGATTCAGGTGTTGCCGTGCAGAATATGATTTAAAATTATTAGTTCTTTAACTCGTAAAGCAGAGAGTCACTTCTAAACAGGTTTTTAATGTAGCAGAAAAAGCTTAATCAGGTTATGAAGAATTTTAATGAAATTTTATTTTTGACAAAATTTTTATATTATTGACGGTACTTTTTCCAACTGTAAGCGATACTCAATAATACTTAGATTTTAATTTCGACTTTATACTATTAGTTATTTTATTATGCAAGATATTATTTACCAAACAAGCGTTTAATGATGTCTAACAAATTTATAGCACTCTTAAATTTGAATTGATAGTAAGATGTCCATGCAATGGGATTACTCGTGATGTTTTAGAATATTCATTAGCACTGAATTCCCATTTGTTCACACATTCGTGAGGAATAATTTTATAAAGTAAAATATAATCACTCCCCTCCCATATTTTTAATGCACACATATTGCAAGCTGGAAACAAAGACAGACATTTTTATTGTATTTAAATCTTTGTGATTTTTTGGTATAGCTTTTCATTAGTAAGAGAATTGTGGTTGTATTGTTAATCAAACGCACAGAAATTAAGATTTTTTCGTTTCATTCATTCAATAGCAGTCATTAGCCCACATTAATCTTAGTAACGACCGCAAACAAATGCTTGAATTTCAAATGTCATTTATATTAGGGACCTAAAACAATTTAGTTCGCATTTTAAATTATAAATGAGAAAGCAATCAATCACTTAGAAGGACTGCCATCCAAACGGCTCAACCATCACGAGAAGAGTTTGAAACTAAATCTTGGGAAGAAAAGTTAACGTCATGGCAAACGTTAGTGCCTTTCTCCTGGCTTTGAATATCAACGATACTTTTAACTTTTGAAAAACGATATTAGCGCTATGCTATTTGATAGACTTGCTTTCTGCGTAAAATTCATTCTTTATAATAATTTTGTGTGGAGGTTAAGTTTGTGTGAGAAATTAAATGCTTACAATATCATCGAATTTGAATCCATATTTTATTGTGTCTTTACTCATAAAAAATTATTTATATTTTTAAAAATAATTTTTTACATTTTTTTGTCTGTTTGTGATTTATGTTCATTAAAAATTTTCCAATATTTTCTTGCCTTTTTTCCTTTCTTTACCGGGAAAAAGAAATTAAACAATTGACATGGTGGAAGTGTTATTGTTACTCCGGATATCATATTTTTAATGTTAAGTTAAAGTTTGTTGAATGAAGGCACCGTTTTCAAAATATCTGAGGGTTATAAGAACCAAACCTCGTTAAATCTGAAATGAATCACTAATCGTAGAAAGTAAAAGAGTCATAAAATACAAATTTTACAGGAGACATAAAAAAAAAGCAATTTACAATCGATACTGATTAAGCAAAATTTCATTTCATTTTTTTCTAAAAATGTGAAATGGGAACACGGGGACATTGATACACTTTTTTTGGAAAGTTAAAAAAATGATTTTACCAACGGAAATAATTAGAACTAATACTCTATATTTATGCACTTGTTAATCTAGTATAGGATATCAGTCGAGTTTTGGTCATAAAAAATAATTAAATATTTATTACACTTTTTTCCTAAAAATGGATTTGTATCAATCTGCCCCATACAACGGGCACATTGATACACACGTAAATATCGAAAATAATGATAGTTAATAGGTCTAGGACCAAAACAAAATTTGTTTTATCAATAAACTTTATATTCCAAAACAAGTTTTAAAAGTTTAACAAAGAAACAAACTTTAAATTTAATAAAATGTCAACATTTTTAATGAGACTGGAAAATTGAAACAATAATGCCTCAGAAAATAATTTATCTCGACCAATATTACAGGTGAATATGTGTCTGTGTATGTAAATAAACTTTGGAGGGAGAGAATGTGTATCTCGAAGCCATTTTTTGAAATTTTAATGAATTAAAAATTAAGGGAAATTTTCGCGTTCTTCCTTGATGACTTACAAAAAAAAATAGTACAAAAATAATTTTCACACCATCTAAAAATGCAAAAAAAAATTATATTTTTGATGATATTAATTAAATTTTAGTACAATTTTTCTCTCCAATTTTAATAAATTCGTTAATTATTAAAAACATTTTAAATTTAATTTACACCAATTCTTTTTATTTTTACAACTAAATTCAAACTGTTTTCATAGTTTCAACAACTGCTTAATTGCGTGTTTTACTTAGATAGTTCATTTTTACGTTTTTTCCATTTCTGAAGATGATTTTGCAAAGTAGTTGCTGTTAAGGCGCATTGATACACACAGAACATGTGTAACAATGTGCCCGGAGTCAAATGTATTAATCTGCCCCAAGAGACTTTTTTTTCTTAAAACAAGTAGTCACTCAAAATCAACGCTGAAAAACCTCAAAACTTAATATAGTTCAGAAAAATAAATGTTTTATCCTACATTTAGAGTAGATTTCCTGGCAGGAAAACGTAATTAGTGAAAGAAATCACACAACATGTACTTAGAGTAAAATTTACTTCGACTAGAAGATTAGCGGTTTGATTCATTTGCAAATTAACTTTTGACTGAACATGGTCGAAAAATGTACCGTGTGCTAAGGGTTACAGTGGCATATATATGAGGGGATGTGAACATCTTGAGCCATTCCAATCATCAAAATTTAAGAACTGTATCAATGTTCCCGCGTATCAATCTACCCCAATTCCCCCTACACATAAGATGTGCCTTTTTGATTAAGAACTATAACCATCATCTAGTTCCCTTTCTGCAGTTGGCGATTCAAATGAGCATCGATGATGATGACGCATGGAAGTAGGGTCTTTGTATCGGGGTCGGAGGGTTATTCCCTCGAGACCCAACTCCACTAAGAATGGGCCTGGTGGCTGCTAAATCGTACAGGGTTAGATACCCTCCCGCTGATGTGAGTGAAGTTTCGCGTATGGGATGCCAACCCAACTGTCATCTTCAACATCTGGCCACAATACAGAATTTCAAAGTCCTTCCCCAAGGAGCCCTTAATTAACTAAATCTAGCTCTCCTTACTAGCTATATAAACTAAATTAGCAAATGAAGGAACCCGAGGAACTTAACAAAGCTCCGCTTAACATCAACTCTATATTATTTTTGTATAAATCAATTCTTTTAAATCGTGGTTGACGGTAGCACTAATTAGGTTTCGTAGATTGTGAATAGAGTTCTTGCGCTCCTTGAAATAAATCATCGCTGGTGTATTATTTTTATAATTATAAATTTCTAATGCTAGATAACTTCAATAAACTTTATGAGTAGTGTAAATATCGTATCTTGGGATAATTCTTTCGTGAATAATCAATTAATTGTTTAAAAATCATCAAACTTTTCTCTTAATTTTTATTCAATTCAAAAATTTAATAATTAAAAAAATCTCTTTGATGCGTATTTTCTCATTATTCAAACTATAACTATGATGCATTTGATAGCTCTCCTAGCGGTCTCTCATCTAGATTACGAACAGGTCGACACACAGTCATAAATTGCCAATTCTATAAAATATTGAAAATGGCGATTCCCTCATGTTGCTCAAATGTTTTCCTTTTTAGGATTTTTTAAAAAAAATTCTCCCTTTATATTTTTAAGCGTAGTTAAACGCGAATTCTCGTAATAAAAAATTAGTCGAATGTTCATCCTAAACAAATTAAATTTCAACAGCTGATATTAATAATAATATTTGCACATTTTGAATTAATAAATTTTTATAAAATGCAGATTGTGACGGTGAATTAATTAGCTGTAGTTTATATAGAAATCGCTTTTATTGCTCTTCAGATATGCAGATCTCTTTGCAAAAGGTTGTACTGTGTAATCCTTATATAAATCCTTTTCGCTATAAATTCCTTGGATGTTGATATCCTTCCACGTACGATAAACTGAACAAATAGCAAAAAATATCCAAATATAGCATCGATATACTTTCTGTTTATAAATCTAACCATATGAAAATCACGATTTTATATTAGTCAACCAGCTTGAGTAAAAGAAGTTTTGAAATAAATTTTTAATCCTCTTTTGGATGTAATGTAGTCATACCCGAGCCACTCTGCATGGATGTTTTCCTTGAACTGATCTGTAAAATGGTAGCGTCAGCATGATTCTTAAGTCCCCATAATATTTACATTTCTGTTTAAAGCCTTTCTTGGTGAAGGGCTTTAAAACCTCGTATAAAAGCGCTTTTATTTTAACGGAATATAAATAAGTAGTAAAAATATTTCTTTCTGGCGTCTATTTACTTTGAAATTCGAGACAGCGAAGAAAAGCTGAGATGTATCTTTCGCTTGAGAAAACGACAGGTGCATTATTACAGACTTATAATGCGTATTGAGATCTGTCATTGCTCAAGGAGGAAAAAAAACTTTTCATTGATCTTTTTTAAGAAATGCTCTTTATAATTTCGCTTTTTTCCCAGCTCCGATGTTTCAAACCGTTGAATTTATCCTTTGTTGACATTTAGATTTTAAAACACACAAAAGAAGATTTAAATTAACTTTAAAAACATCCATCGTCGTTTAGAGAACCTAAAATAAACATATCTAAGTAAACAAACATAATTATAGCGTTTGATATCTAATTGCACGAAGATAATGAGAAGTGTTGTTAAATAACAAGCAGAAAAGTATTCAGAAAGAAAGTTGTTTAATTAGGGAAGCAAAGGTTTTAAGGAACTTAAAACTCCTGATAACTGGCAAGTGTGACTCTCAGACGAAGGTTTTCAAAAGAGTAATGCTTTCGCATTATCTTATCAACACAGGGTGTTCATAGATTTCTTTCGTAATTTAAAATAGTTGACCCTATTTTTAATTTTTAAATATTTCTCGAATATTTTACTTATTATCATCATGAAAGACTTAGTTTTTAAGAATGATATATGCATTTCTGCTAAATCGATATCTCGCTTAAGCGTAAAGTAAATATATTTCATGAAATAACTTAGAGTAATTCTCCCTAATGGTAAGGATACTTGACTCTAGGTGATTATTTTTTGAATAATTATTTAAAAATAATTTTTAAATAATCATTCTCATATAAAACTCAGCTACCAAAAACACAAGAATTACGTCAACAATCAAGGCGAAGATTTGCTAATAAAACCATCCAGCTTGATTGTTTGGGTTGCTCCATCGCACCAGAAAATTGTACTTCAGTCAGCTACGAACACACTGTACTTCAGTCAGCTACAAACATCGAAGTTGCAGTATATAACAAAAGGTACCCGTATATGTCTATATTTTGTGAATACTTTTTGGCATGGTCAAGTCTCCCTAACATGATTTTTTCTATATAAACTAAGAACTAAACAACTTAAAATTAAGATATTGCACAGCATCGTATATCAAATTATATCGGATGAAAATCGAAAAATTTACTTCGGCACCTCCAAAACACATTCACCTACACACCATACAATGGATTTTCAGATTGAAAAAGAAGTCCCCCAATGCACCTTGTGACCTAAAGCTAAATAGGGACAGTACTAACAAATTATCGACCATCTCACAATTTCAGAAAATCATGTAGGGTAAAGTATCCCTAGTTTATCTTACAGGATGATTAAGATGTCCGAATCAAATTTTAAAAACAATAATTGGCCAGCGAATGAAGATAAGCAGATGTTGTTTCCACAGAAAGAATAGAAAAGAAACCGTATTTTTGTGTCTGGTATTATGAAACCAGAATTTATTGGTGTGCTGTTTTGTCTGTAGATGCATATAGGAGCACGATAACTTAAAAATACAGCAAGCAAGATAAATAAAATTTTGTGTCTGTTTCTGACACAAAAACTGCATATCTATACTAAATTCTGAACACAATCGGTAAAGGGAAGATGTCGAAAATACATACTCAATTCTCTTCAATGCAAATATACTTCTATACAATGAAATACTGCGCAAGTAATGCAAGAAAGTCGAGGGCGAACAATCCTTCTGGTTATTAAAGAAGTAATTATCTCTCTTTAAAGTGGTCAAGGGAAATACGAAAATGTTTACTGTTCTAAATGAGAGACTTTGTAAAATTAGTAATATACTATGTATAATATTCATAGTATATACATCGTATATGTAGAATAAAGAGGTTTTTGTTCTGTGCATTCACTAGTATAAGCTTGGTGCAGTATGACTAATGTGACCATAAGTCCCGTATTGAACAGGATAGTCCTGTTTTTTGGTAGCCTGTCCCGTTGTCCCCAAGCACAGCTTCGGGACGTCCAAATGTCCCGTTTTCAGAAAAAGAACAACCGACAATAACGATTTCAAACAAGAAGATGCCAAAAATCAAAAAATTCTACGGTGATGTCTAGTAGCCCGAAGATGACGGAGAATGCGCTATACTTGTCACACATTTGTATGTTGGTCAGAAGCCTGCTATATCACACTTAGTTCTAACTGCTTTACACCGCAAGAAGTGACAGAATGAAACACTGATAGTCGTTGGGTGGAACTGTTCAAACACTTTGGCACCAATAATTTAAATCATACGAACTTTCGTATAATTATTGAATATATTCTATCTCTGTCCGGCACTAATGCACCATTGGAAAGGGTCTTTTTTTATGAATAAGTTGCGGACGAGCTAGAAGGCACAGTTGCAAGTCGCAATTTATAACATAACATTAATTACCAAAGGTAATTTCAAGAAATCTTGCCAAGAATTTAATTCTTTTTTTAAAAACTACACCAAATATACTGAAGCAAAAATGTGTTCTTCAGAAAAATGAAAGATCACATGAATTATTTATTTTCACGTGTATATTCCTGATTTTTTAATTAATAAATAAAGACGGGAGAAATATGTGTTTTCTTGAATTCATATAATATTAAATAAAAATGTAAAAATGTCCCGTTTTGAGGGAAAAAATAACTGGTCACTTTAAGTATAACCAAAGATGGCTCTTGCACCAATAAACCCCAATACCAAACATTCACAAATATCTGAATTTCAAAAGAGAGGATGCTGTTTCTGTAATGTTTTCTTAAGCTGTTCTTTTACCCGTAAGACGGTTTCAGTTTAGTTTCTATTTCTAGTTATGAACTGAATTCCGAAAGAAAAATGAAAAATATCAATTTTCTAATTTTAAGGCATGAAGGACTAGTAACGAAATGGATCCCATCAATTACATATAAATAAAAGAAAACATACAGCTGTCATTTGTATGTTTCGACGATAAAAAATATCGCATGTCAAATTTTTTCAAGGAAATCATTAATTTAATATCAAGCATGTGAACTCTCTTATTTTTAGTGAATATCACCCTGTTTTTCTTTTCATATGTTTCTGATACAAATTATATTAATGTTGTTTATATTCCAGAAATTCCATTCGTATTTAAAATATTAGTTTTAATTTCTTGGTCTTGATTAGTGAAATTCGTTTGCATTTTTATCAGTTAAGGTGCCATTTTTTCTTGTGGTACGGTTTATATTGCTGAAAGACTTAATAAGTTTCTTTTTGTAATTTTTTCTTTGGTTTTTGATTAATTTAGAACTTCTGTAATTATGATACTAATGGGATTGTAGTGAAGCTACAATTCACTATTTAATCGTTAAAAAAAGTTTATTTTGCTGTTTTTCTTATTCTGTTTGAATTTTTATCATTTTAAAAAAAATTGGCCTCATTAAAATGTTTTCATGCATGAAAAGTTCAGTTTTTTAGATTATAAACGAATCTGCATTGTATTTTCAAAGCCCCTCCAAATGCACCATTCAATGCATTGGTATTTTTTTTATACAATATTTTTTCGCTTGCAACTTTTTCTTTTCTGTGTTGACATTTGTAGCATTTTAGTATTTTTTTTAAAGATTTTTAATTCTGTGGTTCGAATTTCCTATTTTTTGCCTTTGCAGGGATTTTCTAGGCTTTGTATTCATTTCTCGTTAATGAAGATAAGTAGATAAAAAGTTATAGATTATCCGAAAGAGAATTGTTATCTGCTTTTTCCTTTGTGATGTTTATCCTTTGGATATTTATAGTTTAAATTTAACGTTCATGATTTGCATATTTTCACTTTCCTCTCTTTTGTTAAGGGAACAATGTATTATTTCCATATTAACTTGCCTCAGAGCTAAGGATTAAAATCATTTCATGAAGGAAAAGATTTTCGGTTTATTTTTTAACCTTTAAAAACTGAATATAATAAGTTGGTTATTTTTTTAAAAATCATTAGTTATCTCGAACAAAACTACCGATATGATTTAAGCAATTTACTATTATTAACATTATTAAAAATGGACATGCAACAAGATTTACGTTAAAAACTTACTCTTTCCACTGAAATATTCAAAATTCTAACGCCATGGAAGTGGTAAGTAGTGGAAAGTGTGTAAAGCCGTCAGGAAGGTTTTCATTTCCGTTTCTGGCACTAGAACAAATTGAGAAATGTAAGAATTGAGACAAAAATACTTCAGCTCGTTTAAAACAAAAAAAAATTACAAGAGCACATTTTAAAAAAATTCTAGCATTTATTAGAGCACGAAAATCCTAATTCCCTATCGATTTTACTGTGTATCTTAAGACAGAACAATTTGCATATTGAAACAAAAGGTAATTTTTACGATTTTGAAACGACCAATTTTGATTATGTATTGTGCGGTACGGGTGAGATATAAAAAAAGCGTTAATTTTTGGGACTGAAAGTTTTAGATTTAGTTTAGTTACATTAACGTCCCGTTTTGAAGCAACACGATGGCTATTTTGGGACAGAACTCGTAAATTTTAACCGTGGTCAAATAACGAGAACGACACCTGAGCTGGCACCCCATCTCCAAACTTTCGCACCACGCCAGCGGGAGGACGTTTGGCCACTACTTATGATTTAACGTGCAGCAGGCCCAATACACGGCGGATCTTCCGTGGAATCGAGTTTCGAACGTTCAGACTCCAAGGCCGACACCTTACCTCTAGCATGTTATTGCAGGAAATTATATGAAAGCTTTGAAATACTTGTGAAGTTTCGAAATCATACAACAGCTGTTTATTTTATTTCGTTTGTGACAAATGGAGTTTACATTAAACAACTTTTTGCGAGAAACGGCGAGATTTTGATTGTTTTTTAATGTAATCAATAGAATTGATGAAATTATAGAAACGGTTTACTCAATTAATGGTTCATAATTTATTTTCTTAATACGAAGCAGAAACCAAACCCTCCTGGAAACAAAAATAGAAATTTGTTTATTGCGTCAATAATCTTATTAAAACAAAAATCTAAATTCAAAAATTATTTGGAATTTTTTAGATGTTATATCAACTTAATTTGAAATACAAAAACCTTTTCAGTCGAAGTCAGTTTTACCACTCTAAGCATACCCAACAGTACATCTGAGCCTTTTTCTGTTTACTTACTTTGAGTTCTACTTTCATGAGTGAATCTCTATCGATTCAAGATATTCAATGGTTATTTTTAGCTTGATGCTTTTACTTCATAAAAAATAAATTTCGCTTGCTTTTCGAAATCCTCAAACCAATTTTAACAATACAACAAGCTAATTTGTGGAAAATTACTTTCATTAACAACTTCTGTAGTGTCACATTCTGCGTATGAATTGATCAAACTTATTAATTTCAAAATTTTACTTAATGGTTGAAGTTTCTTTTCTAACCGCTTAAGTCTCGCGCCCATCATATTAAATGAACCGAATTATCGTATTTTTAGGCTCATAAACTAAAATTTAATCATTAATTAGCTTTATAATTTGACACACAAAAATTACGTAGAGTCCATAAACATCTCAAGTATTCTATGCCTTCCTAGATGAATGAAAACGACAGCCCCTTTCCAAAACAGGAGGGATCATCTTATTAGATAGCAAAAGCATGCGATCCTTAAGGGACTAAAGCACGAAATCTTTTCATTCCTTTTCATATTCTAGCAACCTAAGAAATCTTGACAAATGGCGGTGGTTTTAATTGCGCTTGGTTTAGCATATTTAACTAACTCCCTGATCAGTTACTGATGATAAAATGGAAGTGTCACATTTTCTCTTGTGCAAAGCGACCTTAGGTAGATCCTGAGATAAAAGTCTAACTTAGCCCTTATATATGGGGTTATATTGCCTTCCTGGAGGACTTTCAGAGGAAAATGGCTTACATTTGGTCTTTGCTTGTACGAAAAACTCCAAAAGCCAGCCGTATCGAGAAAATCGTTGCTCAATTTCATATCGGTCTGCCAGTTCTTGAATAATACTGGTTAGAAGCACAGCCAGAGGATGGATCCCATAACCTTCTTTTTTCGATTCGTGTTTTTTAGCCATACAGCCTTTACCCATTAGTTTACTAGAAGGCAATCTCGACAAATTCTTTTAATAAGATCTACCATGTTTCTCCACCACCTCTATGTGAATTATTGAAATACTTCAGTTTACACTATGTTATTGTTTGACAGCAATAATAAATCCCTCTGAAACAGTTCACATTTCCTCGCGCAAACTGATGAAAACTTCCTTCATCTGGCAAACAACAAAAGAAGCGAATATCCTAAAATATTTATAGTTGTTTAGAAATGAATGCCTAATGAAATTAAACATTATTTTGTTTTGCAATAAAAAAAGACAAGGAAAAATAACGCGATGAAAGAAAGGTATGAACATAATTACTTTAAGTACATCGAAGGGTTTATATTTAATTTGAGTAATAATTTATCTCATACTCAGTATTATTAAGTTGTATTAAAAAGGCACCATTTATTACTGGGTACGACAGTATTTCTGTAAAAGCTATTACTATTTTTTTTCATTTCATCTTCGTCCATGAAAAAGAATTTCGATTCTTTTTTTTTCCCCACTTAAAGCAAATTGTTTAATGGCCTTTTGAAAAGTGTGGGGAGACATTAAGATGAAAACGAATGCTTTGTCTAATATAAAAGGAAACCATTCGTCTAAAAAAAATTAAAACTACTATAAGAATGGTTAATGAAGCGTGTCTCACTTTTGTTGTACGTAGATAAAATTTTTAAACGCCCATTTCGAAATGATTCGAAATATTGAAACCAGGAATGATATAGTACCAGATTAATCAGAATATATAATCAGGAATGATATTATTTAATTTTTTATGCCCTTTTCACGGAAGACCTTTGATGTCTAAAGCTTTAAAATAAAATCGATAAATTATATTTGTTATCATCTCAACAAAATAAAATTACTTACATTATTAAGGAACATTACTTACAATATTTATAAATTCCATATTAAAATATGTAATTAATTTTACATACAAAAATTGTTATGTGAGAAATAGTTCGTGCTGGTTTAATTTTTAATAACACACTATTGTTGATGACCCATAGTTGTTATAAATTTCCTATGTATCTTAATAAATAAATAAATGCATGAAAAAACTTTTATCACTTGCAATAGATATTGTTTTTATCATCTTAGTAGCAAGAAAATCATATAAATCTATACAGATGATCGAGGAAAATCTTTTATATTTTTGATTTTATATGAAAAGAAACCCAAATAATAAATAATTTTGCAAAACAACTGCTTAATGAAAATGTGAGCATCTTGTACTATTATGAATAACATAATCCTTTAAGGAATATGCCATTTATCTTTTTTTAATTTGTGTATTAGAAGAAGAATTCTTGTAATATGAAATGATTATAGTTTTGTTTCAAATGAAAATAGTAAATAGTTTGTAAAAAGAACTTGAAACAAAACACTTTTTTAAATAGCGGTTCAAAAACAACAACAAGCAAAACACAGGCAGTGTGGTTCTTTTACTTACATAAGTAACTAAATCCTTTAAGGAACATGAAATTTCCCTTTTTCTAACTTATGTCTCAGCAGAAGTTTTCTTATATTTTTGTTTTGAAATGAAAATAAACCAAAATGGTAAATAATTCGCAAAAACAATTGTTTTCCAAGCACTGTGCAATATTTACTTCTATAAATAAATACGGTTCGTTAAGAAACACGTTGTTTCTTATTTACTGGGTGCTCATTTACTAAGATTTGTCAAAAGCATTTATCATTGACATTTGAGTTGTCTGTCATACGATGCTGTTGAAAATAACATAATTTGTTATGAAGTTGTTTACTTTACCGGATACTGATTTTAAGATAGTATTGTCACCGAAAGCGTTTTTAGAACAGAAAAATTTGTCAGTTAAAGAACAATTTTCTTCTCATTTTTGAGGGAAAAACCATACGTTTTAGATAGCGAGACAAAACGATTACTTTCTAAAAGTATATTTTGTCATAAGCTTTGGTATTTTTTTTCCTTTTTCCTCTAAGTAATTTAAAGTTAGACGTGGAATCAAAAAGCTAAAATTTTATTCATTATGAAAACAAATCATCGCAAAAAGAAATCAGAAATGACCTAAAAAGACATTCGATCTGCTGATTTTAAGTATTCTTCATTTTGCTTTTGGAATAGGTACGGGAATAAAGAATAAAGAATTTTCTGCATGCTTAGGAAAACCATCATTAAGAAGAAACATTTCTTGGTTGAGACAATGGCACACGAAGATAATATGGTTTCAATAACGAATGTAACAAAATTTTTATAGCATGTATTTCTTGCATCAATTTTGGAAACTTTTCATTGGTATTTATGAGCACTAAAGCGTTGATGTCATTTAGTACCTGAAACTTAGAAATACATTGGAGGCGAATAAATGAATCCATGGCTTAGCCGAGTATTATAAGCGGTAAAATGTGGATCTACCGGTCAAGTCTTAGAACTGAACAAGAGGTAACAGAATCGTGACTGGCGAAACGAGGTTAAAGGAAACGAAGAAGGATGGGGAAAGGAATTGCGTCCATTCCTTACTTAATAATTAGCCATATCTCTTTCAAGAAAACGGATGAATTATCAGTTTTAGTGAATAAAATAGCTTTGTTTGATTTCAGAGTTCGATTCGCACTTCAAGAGAAGCTCAAAATTAAAAATATTTTTTGATATCTTTCAAAATATCGGTGAATTGAGTCCTGCAAACTCGAGAGTTTTTTCGGTTTAGAAGTATAATTAATGACCGAGTCATCCTGAAGTATAAATTTAAATCCATTACGCTTCTTCTTGTTCTAATTAATTAAAAAGATTTCGCGTTCAACAGTTTATGGTGTCTGAAAACTGAATATAAACACTGTCTTCATTCTAAGAAATGTACCTTGATACATATCGAGTATAGTCTAAAAGATAAAGTTTATATCATAGTAAATGAAAATTCGCATGGACTGCTGAAAAAATGCATTTCTATAAAATTTAAGTCAGGACCAAAAATACTTTAAATATATTGTATTTACAAACATTTTAGAAGCATTCTATTTTACATATTATAAAATATGTCACATTTCACTCATAACCAAAAAAATAAATCAAATAATAAATAAGTACTTAAAATTATAGATGTTATGAAGTGTAGATACAATGCTTTTAATTAAACTTGAATTTCTTTTTCATCGTATCTGCCCATCACATCGTAATAGTTAATAATAATTTAAAATTTAAAATGCTTTTACAACATGCTTTAACTCAAATACCATCAGAATAAAGTTTATTTAAGGAAAATATATAAGGCAGTTTCAAGTCTGAAATAAACATATCTGCTTGTCTAAATAAGAAAATTAAGCATAAAACATATTTTTCTTTTTCTCAAAATTCACTAGTTACTTCCTGTTATTTAAAATTCACTATCGACCAAACCCTAATGGCATCTTTAGATTATTGAAAGTTATTGTCATTCATTTCAAATAATTTAAGTACATTTTGTCGTTTCTCTCTCTTGTCCCTCAAAATGGCTCCGTGAGTGATACCTCAAAAGAAAATGCACCTCTTTCGGGGCGTTCGGATATTTTTCATTCCAGAATTACGTTCAGCAATGCAATTTTTCTCTTCTTATGACTGCACAAAAAGAGGGAAAAAAAGTTTATGTTCCATTTTTATTTATTTGAAAGTTCATGTCAATTTTTATTTAGTTTTATAAATTTTATTCTGTTTGTTCTTCATTATTTATCTAAATATACGCCATTTATATTCTGCAATCATAGGATTATTTCTAGACAAAAATGTTACTGAGTATAATCTTTTTTTAAATAAACATTCAGGTTTTTTTACTGCAATTTGAATTCTAATGTGCGTTAACTCTTCTGATGGCTTCCTTTTAATTTTCTAAATCTAAAGACTTATTCACTGTTTTTAGTTAGTCGATTAGGAAAAAAATAAACTTAAATTGAAACTTTAAATTGTCAGCAGTTTTATAAAGTGAGATGAATTAAGTTTGTGCGCTTTTTAATATATTGTCTAAATCAATTTAGTAATGACTTCAAAGCTCATAAGGGCAGTTTAATGTAAATAATATTTTATCTTCACAATCTTCTCGTATCATATTCGTCCTTCACATCGTGTAGCTATGGATCTTTTTAAGGCAAATCTTTGAAATTTTATGATTTTTAAACTTTGGTTTTCTATTTATAAAGCTGACAATTTGAATTTGAAATTTTTAGCTTTGCAGAAGCAAGAAAGTAACGAATCTGTCCTTCAAGTGTATCAATACTCAGATTCTGAAAAAGCAAACATTTTTCTTCATTTCGAATAAAATAAAATATGTGTAAAATATGCTCATTTTTGTTAGATGAATGATGGCGGCATCTTCCTGAATGTTTGAAAAGTTTTTTTTCTTTTCTAATGGCTGACTTTTTCTGAGTATTGAAAATTTCATTTATTTGAAAAACCCAAGTTTGTATTTACTTTATTTTGTTCAGAAAACTCGAAATAATGTCGAATAAACAATAAGTAATTTAAATCAGCACAAATTAGGATAACATTAAATGATATGTGGGTAATTTAAGCAGAAAAGCTAGCATTAAGTTCAGTTACGCAAAGAAAACTAACTAGTGAACTGCCATAGACTCCTTAAAATCCTTGGTATCAGAGGTCGAAAAAATTCATTTTAGAAGAATTATCATTGTTTTAAAAGAAAAACATATCTTCAGAATCTTTACGTAAATTAGTAGAAAACGTATCGAAAACAAAGTAAAGCACTACGAGGAAGACCAGAGAAAGAAGCTTACGATTTCAATTTAAATTGAAAACATTCGCATTTGTTTATGATAAGAAGTTATTTTTAGCATTTGAAAGAAAAAAATACTAATGTTTCTCTTTGTTCTAAAGATTTTATAATAAGTTCCTTCGTGATATATGAAATATAACAACCGTTCTCGAAAACAAAAGTTACTGTTCCTTTTGTCTAAATAATTTGGCATTTTTTAAATAATTCTTTCTTAAAGCGAAAAGAAGACGTGCTTTCTCTATATTTACAGTTCGTAAAGTGTCAGATTATATCTGAATAATATAAAATTACTTCAAAGTCAAGTTAGTTAAAATAAATTTATTATAAAATTTATTATGGCATATTTAATTAGGCTTGAGTCGTTTTTGACCCAAGGGACACATCTGTCTGCTTCAAATGAAGGACATATGAGGGTTAAATGTACCATTAAGTTTATATGAAACACGCTGCCTCATAGGAGATATTAGTATCACTCATATAAACTAGAAGAGCTGTAGTGATACAATAAATTTCATACCTAGTTTATGATGTATTTTCTTCATGATGCAAGGTAATTATGTAGAAAATCAACGAACTGTTTGTTTTAAAAAATATATTGATCTAAATAATATTTCGACATCGAGAGGAAAGAGTACAGAGAATTTTGAATGAGAAAATCCTTAAATAAACGAGCAATAACTGTATATCAAAAATGAAAAATATATATTTTCTATTCGAATTCTATAGATAATCTGTTGGCTTGTTCAAAAAATTTCTTTTCAAACGATGTTCAGATTTCAGTCAGGGAATTTAGGGTTTTTTAGTTTCTCGAATCCGAAATTTCCGCATTTGAACAGGGATAGCCTAAATGATATACAGGCTGTAAAATTTTATTACTTCTTATTCAACAAAAATAAAATTGAATTTTCGAATAAAATATTTCCCTCTCATAACCTCTATTGGTAAAAATTTTAGGGATAACTTATTGAATAGTTGAATAGTTTACTAAACTTTCTTACATTCCGTAAACCTTTCTCTTCCCTCAAGCAGTTCCACATCTCCAACACCCTATATTGCTTACTATTTTCCCGATCCTACCTGACTTTCAATTGATAGCAAGTAAAAATACAAAGGCAGCGATTCGTCGAACTTAGCTTTAAAAAAGCTCAATTTTTTCATTTGTATAAATTCAAATTCACATAAACATCGATTTCACTTGAATCTCATATGAATCTTATTAATTTTGAAACGGATATTCTAGCAAAGGGAATTGAAATGTATTGAACAGAAATGAATCTTTTTTTAGCTTAGCCCAGAAAAGCAACAACTAAGCTAAACAGACATTTTTTAAAATTGCTCAAAAATACGTATGTTAGCATGTATTTTCGAATGTTTAAAACTATGTCGGATATTTATTCCAAAGTAATTTTCCGGATTTCTAAAATGGGATCCCAAATTTATTTCTGTTCTATACATTCTCGAACGTTCGTTTCAAAATTAATAAGATTCATATAGTGAAATCGATGTTTATGTGATTTTGAATTTATACAAATGGAAAAGTTAAACTTTTTTTAAGCCTTAGCTTAAGTATTTATATCAAAATTTTTAAAGACATTATTAGCGTTTTAATAGTGATTATACACCTATTCAAGGAGTAATACACGTTTTCAATATATTTAGAAGAAAACATATCTACTCTTCATTCAGATATTGATTTGTCATTTTACTAAGTAGAACTTCAACAGAAAAAAATTTTATCAAGTTATTTTGAAAGATAGAATATTATATTAACTGCAATAATTCACACATTCGATATGAACCCTTCATTTTTCTAGAGCAATCAAAATAAAATTACGCGGCTTCGCTTCGAATGAATAGAGAATTTCTTCTTCACTTTAAAATGTCATATCAAGCATTAAAATATATTACTCTATCTTTAGAAACACGGAAGAAGTTTATGAGATCTATTTGCCGGTTTTTGCGGCAAATTCTTTTGGGTTTTTTAATGTATGATTTCGGTTACATCTTATTCCTTTCAGATATTTTTTATGCACTATCTTTCCCCACTCTCTCAGGGGTTTCTATTTTAGTTTGAAAAATTTTTTCCTCCCTTTTTCAATTTTGATCTTTTTTTGGCAATGATTTATATATTTCTCCCTTCAAATGCAGTGTGAATCTTTTTTCATCTCTCGAATATGCAAGTGAGCGTTGGACTAATATTGGTTGTCTCTGTTAGAATTCCGTAGTCTGTTGGCAGGTGATCGATATCCATTTCACCCTAATAAAGTTCGTGCTATTTTTATTTTGAAATAGCTCGGTGATCAATCATCTTAATTGATTACGAAAGATTTAACTACGAAATGGAAGTTCAAAATTATTTAAATTTGCATGTCTCAGACATCGAATTCGAAAGGTATTATCAGCTCATTTATAAACAAATTTCTCAAAAGTTTATTCCAAGCATCTTCTTTTTATACAGCTTGAGGTTTCCCTGTCGATTAAATCAACTTTAATCAACACTGTCATTATGTGAAATAATTCGGCAGATGAAAAGTTATGATTTTCCACGTCAAAAGTTGTTTTTGAAGAAAATAAATATCAAGTAAACAAAATGCTTAGTTTTAACTTTTGCTTTATGTATAAAAGCACATATGCAGGATAAATGCATTTTGATTTATATAACTTTGAAATCTGTTAAATCAGTTAAATAAGAAAACAAATAACTATTTAATAACTATTCCACTTATATTCAGTTGGGTATTGACGGAATTAAGAGCATTTATTTAAGGTAGAAAATATCACAATTACCAATTTATTTTATGAAATTCTATGGTAAATCAAGTGATATTTTAAAAGATAAAAATAACATGAATCAATAAAAATTATTAGCCTGAATTAGAAAGTTGATTTCTTTTAGTTTTTTATTTACTTTTAATGTTATTCTAGTTATAAGTTTTTTCGATAATTTAAAATGCATTTTTAGGAAATTTTCCCCTGTCTTTAAAAAAAATTATATAAGAATTTTAATAGTTAGAAAATCGATTTCTTTTAATTTTTTCTTCTCGATCGATTTCTTTTAATTTGTCTTCTTAGTACAGAAATGTTTGCTTATTTTCAATGAATTTAAAAGGATTTATAAGAAAACACTCCACAGTTCCTTGAAAAACATTTACAGAAATTTTATTGCTCCTCTATGTTGCTCAGAAAGTTCTAAGTAGAGCTTCTGTCATGATAATTACGACGCGTTTTTATTCTTCTATACTGTATCGACTCAGGTCAGATCGAATTACGACATTTTGCAAAAATAATATTTTTCTTCTGTGAAACAGAAATAATTCATTTCGTTTGAATTGCATAGAATTTCTTTTATATTTGTGATATGTGCGATGCATAAATTCTCTGTTCCTTTCGATAGGTTTGTAAATTTCCCTTCCTTTGAGCATCGATAAATAATATAATTATCAATTGAAAGGTCACTTTATTAGGGTTATGAATTGTAAGCAAATATGTAAAGATGTTTCTTGTCATCGAGATTATTATAAAATTGGAAAGCCGAATTTCTGCAAGGAGAGTAGAAGAAAATTGTTTAGGAAACGCTTGGGTATAACTGACATACAAATATCTTAGAAACATTACGTCACTGTGCGAACTCAAAGCCATGGAGCGAGTAGTAGTGGGACTGATCATGTATAAAGTTACATGAGCAGTATAACATGGTACCTATGAGGCTATTGTACTGGTAACTTCAAGTGGACAAAGCGGAAAAGTCAGAATCAAAATAATTTCAATTTATAGCACTTTGCCATCTTTGATCTACTGAATGGTCTGATAAAAAATTGCTTCTAGAAGAGCCAAACCAATAATAGGTAGTGGTACATCATATTATAACTTATCTTAGTCAAGATCCTTCTTTAAAGGATTGGCTATGGAAGTCGATAAATTGTTGGAAGTTGGATCAATAAATAAAAAATGAATCCTGTGGTCTATAAAAAACTTGTTTTCTTTTGTAGTAGGAAGATTAGGCGAAAGCAGCATTGAAAGAAAACTTAATGTTTCAATTCTTAGATGTTGATAAGGTAGTTATGGTTTTAACACACATTCTTCAATTCGCAACGATCAAAAGTCTCTCTGACTGCCCAAGTATATCTAAATATTGCAGTGCAGCAAACCCTGTGGTAACGCTTTAATCTTACTGTAAACATAAACATCCAGCATCATAGTGCGTCATGCCATTCAACTCATATCGCATATTGCATATAAAGTGTTAAAAATTTCGTTTTTCTAAGTTGATCTTTACAATCTCCTGCCCTTAATTAAATAAAGACAATAAAGTATAGCCACTACTACGAAGTCTCTACCAACTAGTAAATGTTATTCAGGAGTTTTTTTCTTCATGCCATCTTACGACATCTAATGAAACCATATCAAGGAAAACATCAGCAGTCATTGAGAAAAAAGGAAAAGAAATACATAGGGATTGATCATGATAAAATGGTCCCTGAAGTGTTAAAGCGCATCTTGAAGCAAAGGTAATTCATTACGTCACTTGTGACTTCGTGATAGTATAAGGTGAAAGTTAAACATGTCTGTATTTACCGTCGACTAGTTCCTCAACATTTGGGTTAAGGACGAATAGTTTCTTATCGATTAATCTATGAGTGGTCATTTAAGTTTGAGTAGGTAAATATATTTTGTACATTAATGATAGACAGATATTATATATGGTTTATTCATACACATAATTTTCAGTCTCCTCCTCAATCCAAAAAAGAGCGATATTACAAAAAAGAAGTTTACTTATCGACTTATTGTTTGCATTGTGGTCGGTTTGAGTTTCAGGAATTTAGTAAAAAAAATTATAATGTTCTAAAAACTTCAGAAATCATAATCATAAAATTAGTGTTCAGTTTTTATTTTTCTAAATTAATTCAAGACAATAAAAATTGGGAACCTATCCTTTTTACATATCTTTACGTTCTAGAAGTATATAACAAAGTTACTAAATTAGAAGTATCTCAAAATTATTTAATTTCAGTTATTATATTTAGATTTAATTTCATCTGAACACCTATTTTGCGCCTTAAAAAACGTTCTTCTCCGTGTTTAAAAATGTATAAATTTGAAAGGATTTCGCACATATAATAGTTAGGGAAAACATAAGTTTTCTCAATATGAAACTTTTTTGCGAAAATTAATTGGACAAAATCTGCTGACTACAAAAAATAACATTAATGTCTTTTAATAATCTTTTTCTAATTTGCTGTAAGTTACGTTTCAGTAGAGCATTGAATTCATTCGTTAAATGAAAACATTTAACAAAGTTTTAGAGCATCTTGTATTCAAATAAAAGTTAGCTTTATTTTAATTTTTTAAAATCCCAAACTGAAACATCATGCGTATTTAGACCAGAAAACGCATTTGTTTTGCTCAGATATTATTTAGACATTTGAGGAAAAGTCATCAATTATTGTTTAAGTCTTACATTTTGTTCAAACTGTATTTAGATTCATGCATTAATTTGTTATTGCAATATTATTTTATGAACTTTTATAATCTAATTAACGGCGAATACTTTAGTTGATATTTCATTTTTAATTCTTATAAACGAAAGAAAATAATTGAACCATCAACCAGAATCTTTTTGTGAAATAATTTTCAAGATTATTACCTTAGTAGGAAAGTCTCTTGAAAAATTTATTTATCGCTAATGAGATTTTAATTATTGTATGGAAGGTAACAAAGCGCAATTTCTGGTAGCTTATTCTTGATTATAATTCTAAAGTAATAGATGTGAGGAAACTTAACTAAAGAGAAACGTGATCTTGCAAAATTTGTGAAATTCCTCTTCTTATTATATGCTAGAAATTAAAATTTGCACTTATTGCAGGTAATGCACCGTGACACATCTCTGGTATTTAATTTAAAAGGAAATTATAAGCATTGAGATTTTTCTCTGTTCACTAAATGAATAATGGTCTCTTTTTGTCGTTCTGGTTTTAATTAAATCTTCAGGCTTGATAGTATATTGTATTGATTTTAAATTTCGATGTAATTTAAAAATTCTGCTTATTTTCTTTAAATTTTAGAACTATTTCATTGAAAAAAAATGAAAATACTAAGTTTTTGTTATCTAGAGGTAATTACTCTTAGAAGCTAGATTTTGCAGAAACAGATGTTATTCGATATAATCTTCGTTTATAATTTGCTTCACACTTCTGACTATTTATTTTATTTAGCAGATTCATTTATTTCGGATAATTTTTATTTATATAGTAGATGCTTAGAACTGGATTAAATTCATTGAAAACCTTAGAAAATGGAAATCTGGAGGGTTTTTTCAACATTTTAAAGGGCTATTTTTCCTGGTAATGGTGTATTGAAATATTTTTGGAATTGAGATTGATTTGAGAAAAAAAGCTCCTTTAGCTTAATAGATAAAATTAATTTAATCTGTAAATAATTTTGTTTAATTAATGATTAATTAACAAATTAAGATACTTCGTTATGAAAAGTTAAAAGTCTAGACGTTTTGTTTTATAGAAGGATTTGGTTCGAGAACTTACGTCAGTCTTCTTTTCAGGGTTATGTGCTGGCATATTATTCTCTCAAAATAATAATAATTAATTGATAATCATTTTGCTTGTTAAATCCACATTATGTGACCAAAGTTTCTATTATTATTTTTTGTGATTTAGGAAGTTACTAAAAGATAGCAGTTCTGATCAGAGATGGTAAAATATCTTACTGTGATCGTTTAAAAACTGATGAATTTGGTGATTAATATACTTCCCACGGCCTTCGAAAGGGTTAAAATACCATATTTATGTACTTGTGTATGATGAAACTTAGAATCAGATTTAACTGGTTAGGGGGATTGAAAAGTGAATCCCTGGACCTTCTTTTAAAATACCGGATTATGTATTCGTATATCATGATCCTCTATCACTTTATTTCGAAGTTATTAATGTTATTTCTAGTAACTTTCAATTGATATGCAGGGTGTCCGAGAATTGTGGAACACATTTCAAATCTTAATTTTTAAAAACCTAATAATGTTACAACTACGTTTTTTTAAATGAGAGGGCAATTAATTTTTTTCAGATAGGTAACGCGGCGTTACGGCCGTCTAAATTTGCTACAGGCGAGAGAATTCCGTACGCAATGGCTACCGATCGGCAGACGCGTTGCGCGTTTTCTTGTTTCCTTTTTTAGTTTTTCTTGAATATCTCAAAAATTATTCAGTTTTTACACTACATGTGAATTAACAAATTAAAGAGAGTAAAATTCCATACAAATATATGCTTTTATTTTTCTTCTAGCTTTAATACTTTTGCAGATAATGGTTCTCAAAAATGGGAGATTTTCAATAATTTAAGGCCACCTAGTCCATCGTAACGGCGTGTTTCCTATCTGAAAAAAACTTTTTGAAATGAACTCTCATTTAAAAAAACCGTAGTTGTAACATTATTAGGTTTTTTAAAATTAATTTTTGAAGGGTATCTCACAATTCTCGGACACTTTGTATATTTAATTGGTCAGGTATAACGATTAGTGCGAATTTGATCAATTCATTTTAAATTTTATAACTAAACATATGGAATGTATCAGTTAAAATATTTTAGAAACAGTTTTCTGTTTTACTGAACGTTGTTCCTGTTCGAAAAAAGTATAATATACTTTATCTTTATAAATCTGTTTTTAATATTGCCACTGAAGGCATAATTATTGAAGTATTACACAGTGGAAGAAAAACTGCAAGGCTTTAAAAAACAAAAATAAAATTTAAAATGTGATTCACTCAGCGAATAATGAACAAGTAATTTAAAATACAAAAGAAACATTTTATAACGATGTCATTTGCCTTCCCATCAATTTTTATGAAACCCAAATAATCAGTTAAAACCCAGGATAAATCTTCAATGAAAGATTTCAATGCACATTGGTTACAGGGAAAAAAATGTGATGTAAATTTACATTGTATTCAAAATATTGTTCGTAATTGCATATGAATTGTGAAAATATGTCATTTTGCTCTTATTTTCAATATTGTATTGAAAATATTAATGATATTCAGAATTGTTCAGAGAAAAAGATGTATTAAGCACCAAAGCAAACAATTCAATACAATATTATGAATTTAGAAATTTGGTTTATTCTTCCTAGACACGAGAGTCAAAAAAATTCGGATAGCTAACGTCTTGAATAATAAATAAAATTTTCCAAATTGTTGGAACACAATTTTGAAAGAGAAAGGAAATATTTTTAACCATAGCTAAATATGAGATCTATAAAATTATCGAAATTCATGTACAAAATTTTAAAAATAATTTTAACTGTTTACAAAGGGATTAAATTTTCATTTCTTTAATCTCATAGACATTCTAGATATTATAAAAATGTTTTAAAAATGAAAATGAATAATTTTACGAACAAAACACCTTTTGGTGTCTTCAGAATCAGGATAATAAACTGTTATTAATATTTAGTAATTAACATATGCAGAATCAGCGTTCTGAATATACAGAATATAGACAATTGGTAGATTTTTTAATCGATACTTAATTTTTTTTTCATTTCCAATTATTTATTGAAATAAAGTATATATTTTTACACATAATTTTTCAGATTTTGAGCTAAGAAAAGTTTTCTTTATCCCGGTGCATAATAAAATGTGTCTAATTACTTTGAATAATTATTCTGCTATAATGATAAGAAGACTCATTAGTTTTTTTCCCATGTTCATGGAAGAAATCTCCAATCATTTTAGCATCATCAAGCTCCCAGTTATTCTTATTCTGAAAACCATATTAACATATTAGATAATCAGTTCTCCTTCATCCTAAGCCTGTTAAAGTAAAACATAAATGATAATAATCCTTCTGATGACGAATTAAAAACAGGTGGTGTCAATTTTTAAAAATGGTTTCTACTGTGGATGTTGTCAATGGCAGATAGGTATAAGTGTGTTGCGTTATTAAATTTTCGTCTTCTTTTATAAACATCAGAAACTTTTCCAGTTCTTTAAAAGAGTGAACATTATATTTGAAAGTTCTAATAACAGATATTTATCTTTTCATTCAAATGTTTTTTCTTTGCTTTGTAGATCGGTAGAAAGCAACATTTTAAAACATTTAATACAATCCTTGCAATATTCATCTCTTTCTAAAATTTTTCTGTCAAACTGTGTAAAGAAGCTAAAAGTTCAATGTACAGACTTTTCTCAATCGCAAAATTAGTAACTTTTATTACAGTTATAAAAGAAGAGCCCTTCCTGGTTTCATTTGGTGTATAGAGTGTTAGAAGATTAAAGACGTTTAAAATCTGTATGTTATTCTTATTTCCAAAAATTCACAGTTAAACTGACCATTTATTTTTTCTGATGCTTTCGTGCAGTTACTATTTCTAATAAATTTACATACAACTAGTTGCATTAATTTTCTGGTTGATTTAATTCCTGAAAACGGTGTTCCAATTTATTGCTTTTCAGACATATATTCAAGTTTCTTTTAGTATTTTCTTTGGGAATTCAACAATTCACTTTTTTTTAAATCTGGAACATCTGAACTTATTTCAATTCATATTTATATTATTCAATTATGGCTTTTTTCATTGAAGTAGAAATCAGCTTTCTTCAGTCGTCTAATATAACTTTTAAAATGGAAGTGAATTTTGTTTTTAAACTGTTTGAATTTGTCGCAAATTTAATGCATCAATAGAGCAGCGTGTAATTATTAAGTATTGAGCTAATTTTTGTTTAAGAGGGAGTAAATATTAATGATAGCTATACTAATTCTGTAACATGTATATTCAGTCCAAAATATTATCATATGTTTTAAGTTTGCTTACGTTATTCGCGGCTTTTTCTTTCACAAAATGTGATGTCTATCCCGATTTCTTTTAAAATGTATTATACACTTTGCTCTTAAATGTTGTGATTTATGTTCTTCGGTCGGGGTAAAACCAAGAAATCGATATTAGTGTCACTATTCGGCAATACGTATCTGAAAACAAGAAGTAGATCGATACAAGAAATATCCCATATAACGTTAAATTATGTGTATTTGGATTTTCTCTGTTGTATTTTATGGGCTTATTGATAATCTATGAATTTATTACAAATCTAAGATAATTAATAAATTGCATTCTTTGTTATATTTTTTTGAAAAATTGTTTTCAATACCCGTCGGATTCATTTATAGATTACTAGAGGAGAATTCAAAACCGAATAGTTTTGAAACAAACACATTATTTAACCATATGAAACAGGAACGAATAAATTGCTCTTTACAAAATACTTCTCCCTTAGGATTAATTCCACAACCTGGTTGAAGAAGCAGCAGTATTTAGGGAATTAGGCTTTACCCTGATACCTTATTCGCCATAGAACTTAGATTTATCTCTGGGAGAGTTTTTCTGAAACATTGGTATGGTTGAAAAAAAAAATTCTTACCAAGTGAAAAGATCGTAAGTCTGGTTAAATAGTGAGTAGTTTTCATCTTCAGACAAAAACTGTATCTCGGATGGAATGGAAATACTAAGAAATCTTTGACCTAGTTTATAGAGATGAATTGAGATTATTATCAGATGTTTATTAAAATTTTTTTAAAAGAAAAGTTTACAATCTAATTTCTTACCAGACTTATCAAAAGACTTAGTTACGTTAGCTAAATATTCCAGAAGTTTCCTGCAAGTTTGAAATAGGGATAATATTATGCAAATATGCACGAAAAGTTTAAATAAAATCTCCGATGCATGCATACGTCTCGGAAATTTACTTAAATTGCACACTTCAAAAATATAGACGAAATCTACGAGTACATGTATTATTCTTCTATGTTAAAAAAGAAAATAAACGAGTGAAAATTTTTAATCTCTTCCAAACTCTGAATCCTCTTTGGAAGGAGCAGCAATGCATCTAGTCATTTGAGGTAGATAAAATTACTGAAGCGTTTGATGCACATAAGGAAAAAAGAGTGTTCATGAAATTTTTTCTCCTGGTTGAGCCTTCTGGGGCCTTTGGGCATCCTTTAGTGCGCTTAGCCTTTAATTCACCCTTGCAGATGTTATAAATGTGATTGAGTGCCTAGAATAATGAAGTTTTAGACGCTAGTGCTGGCTAATAAATATGATGATATATGCGGGGAAATGGCTAATATGCATTCACATACGGTGTATACTTATTGACTTCACACGAGCGCCATGAGGATGAAACAATATTTACTAAATATCCAGACGTATTTCACCATCTGTTATATGAGACTGCTCCCTGATTGGTTAAGCCTACCAATTCAAATGAAATCTCGCATAGTCATCACTTGCGTGCCGAATTAATGGATCGGAATAAAATTCAAATTAATGTAATTGTATTCTCAATTTAATTTAAGTAATTATATTATAATTACTCAAATTAATATTATAACATGTATTGTAAGTTTATGAAAACGATTGGTTATTAAGAAGGGTTCAAAATTTTCCTTCTTAACACAAAATGCGCATTACACCTCCCATATATGATTCTAATTTTAGTTTAATCAAAGTATTTATGACCTAAAGAATAAGAATAGTTTATTTTTGAGTCGAAGAATGCTTTTCAAAGAAGAAAAATTAGACGTTGCTGCTTAGAATAAAACGCAGAAATTGTGACTTTATATTAACACATTGTTGAAAGAGGTTTTTTTTGTAGAAACTAATGCGTGTGGCCGGCGATTTTTTCTAAAGGTGAATAAGAGAGAATCCACATATGATAGAATATAGCCAACTTGAATTTACGACGTCTTTCCACAAACTGAGAGTTTCTGTTGTAAAAAGTGCATGAGTACACCATTTCGTAAGCAATTAAAAATAAAACGGAGAAAAACGATAATCACAATTGAAATGTATAATACTCAGTCAATTAGGTTCGTTATCGAAAGACGACATGTGACGTTCCCGGTCAACAACGTATGGTTATCAAAAGACGTCATATGACGTTTCTGGTCAATAATGTGTTAATAAAGGCTTTTTTGTTAGAATCTTATATATTTTGTTCGCATTAGCATCATATAAAGAAATCTATAAGCAATGATAAGGGATTATTAAAAGTAGTAGAATATTTTTTAAAAACAAAGAAATATCACTTGAAGAAGGAATTGTCTTATAAATTATTTACAAAATTGACTGTTAGAAATATTGAGAATATAAGTATATTTAAGCACTGATGCTAAAAACCAACATTGAAAACCCTTGTTGGGAACTAAACGAATTCGCGATAATAGTTTTTTTATTACTAATAATTACTTATAATTATTATTATACATTTATTCTACAAGAATATCAAAATAATTAAGGATCGAACAAAATTTAATTTGCTGAAATGTATCAAAAACTATGTTTACTTCACAACAAAAAGATGCATATATTATTATTATAGCTTTCGCTAACTATTACTATTAAAATAATCCTTCTTACATAAACTATTTAGGAAATTAGATGTTCAAATTTCAGGGTATTTAATGCATTGATGTCAAAAACAAATGTTAAAGAGACTTTGTTAGGAAATAAGCAAAATTGCAATAATGATGATTCTAATTAATAATGATTGCTTATAATTATTTTTTTTACTTTTATTTAAAAGAATATCGGAATACTTCAGGAAATAAATAATAATTAATTTTCCGAAATTTATCAAAACATATTTCTTCATGAGCCATGCTATGCATATATATTTTATTAGTATAAATTTTTCTAACTATTACTATACAAATAATCTGCAATTTATTCTCTCTAGATTTTTTCCATTTAATTCAATATCGACATCAATTAAAAATTCACTTTTTCACTAATGCAAGAGTCAAGTATTTTATCCTTTCAGAATGTATAATTTTAGCATTAATTCAAGTAAATCAATTTCAATCGAACCATCATTGCTTTTTTTTCGTGAAGTACCGAAGTAGATTGATGGTATATATGCTTGATTTATTCTAATTTATTCATCTTAGGATGGATGATAAAATCAGAATGAAGAATGGAGAGTATGCGATAGTTCTTCTTCGATCTTTTTGAAAGAAACTTTGAATCAATTTAAGGTGGTAAGTAGAGTTTGAAAATCCAATAAGACCAGGCAAATAAAAAAAAAGAAAAAAACCAATTGAATATGTTTAAAACCACCCAATGAAAGTCAATGTTTTACTGCATGCCTAAAAATGTTTTATATGAAAAGGATGATGATGAAAATCGTTAAATTGAAAACAAATTCATACTTATCGATCGTAATTCTAAGCAAACGTATTTTAAAAGCTTTTACATTTCTTCTGACGTCATTCCAAAACGTACAGATTTGTAATTATTAAAAATCAATAATTATAAAATTTAAACAGAAAATTTAATATGTTGTAGTAATTTTTTGTAAGGTAATATTTTTGTTGGTGTCTATTTTATAGTCTATTATTCGTTTCATACACGGTAATCTCCAGCCACCACTATCAAAAAGAAAAAAATAAGATGGAATCGAAGTACAAGATGGTTATGTTTTTGGATGTATTTATTGTCTGGGTATTGATTGTGCAATGATCAAGATGGATCATTTGACGTGCTCATTTTCTAACCAAGGTTCAAAATTAAGAAGGTTCGTCCCGCATTAGTCCTCGCGTAGCTTCAACATTGAACGATAATCTGACTGAATTAAATTTAGTCATTTGAAACAAATGCTACCGAGTGTTTCAAAGGGAATAGCGACGTTCCAATTGTTTATTATACTTCTTAGATGAGGTACACAGTAATGATTCAACGCTAGATTGAAATATAAAAGATGTCGGTCTTAATTGTGTTCATAAGCATAAACTGCTTCCTCTACCTTCCACGTGAAATCGCTAGTAGCAAAAAGGCAACTCCAGAACAGAAAGCCTTCTGTGTTTTTCAATTTGCAAAGTATGATCCTTAACTATAGTTTAACTTAATTGAATTTTATTTACAGGATCAACGTATTAAGTTCGATTGTTATCCTCTGAGTGATAATAACATCCATAGATGGTATCATAAGTTTGAAAGTATTAAATGTCTTTGTAGAATACAGGACGACAAAGAGTGTCTGAAGAATATGTTGAACGTGTGAAAGAGTCTTTAATATGTGGCCCTAAGATATCTGAGGATTTAAAAAGGATCGTTGTGTATGTGTCTCCGCTATCAGCTGACCTACCCAACATGAGAAAAGGACTAAAGCTTTTTTGCATAAATTATTGCAGACATGCTTATCAATGTATGAGAAGAACTTGCCTATCGCCTTGATGTGTGCCATGTGACGAATGATGTTCACTTTGAAAACTTATAGGAAAATTGTCTGAGTTGCTCCTTTATTCAATGTATCATTTATTAGTGAAAGTCAAAGTTAATAAATATTACACAGCTTTAACCCTTAATAACTCAACTTCTTGAAAACGACAAAATATTAGATGTTTTGATAGCTTTCCGCAAATAATAAAACACGTATTTCTTAGAGTTTCAGAATTTTAATATTGAAATTAAAAAATAATGACACAAACAATAATTTACTTCTTATGTAGAAACGACAAAATATTTTGCCTAACAAAGAAGATATTGTTCCAAACAATGAACTTGCCTGTAGGTGTACACAAAAATATGTAATAGATAACATGTAGAAATATTTTTTTCATATTCGCAATGTTAACACGCACGCGTCCTGACCAGATTTATGGCGAGTGAACTTCAACTTACTAACAGCTATTTGTTTTCGGACGAAATGTACTAAAATGCGTCGGAAGATGTTTACTTGTGTTGTAATATTGATTTAAAATGGACTTAGGTGTTTGTTTTGGATTTTGTAAGAACTGAAATGTTTTGTAATGGAACTGTCACATGATGCCGTAAATGGTTAAAATCCAGATGTTCTTTTTGACACACCCGGTTTGATTCCAGAATTTTCTAAGTCAATTAATTTCTTATATTACAGACTTCCATGATAAAAGATTATTAGTCCACAGTAAACGCTGTTTATTATTTGAAATACGTTAGGAGGTGATGCAAACAGGACTGTGAAAGCTTTCACGTATAAAATGTTCTTTATACACCTCAGCTTAATGCTCTGCTCTAACGTAAAGGTTTGCTTTCCCTTGAGACTGTGATAAGTTTTCTTTATGCATACAACACATTCTCTGTTCATCCCTCTTGTCACATCCGCGCTTTAGAGAAGCAAACAACCCGAGATTCCTTTGAGTAAAATAGGTACATCCTGTTTTCGGTACTTTCTGGTGTCCAAAATCTCGGTATCTCTCTTGCTCCAAAATCATGCATTATGTATTATCGAATGAGTACTTTTTTATTACCAAAAATTCTAGCGAAGTATGCGATTTTTGAAAGCAACCGTATTTTTACGACTTTCAGCGTCAGTTTTGTTAGAAAGTCAGAGAATGGATTCTTGTTATATTTTAACAAATATTTTCAACAAAATCTGTCTATATACTTTGCATAGTTTGATTGATGTTGCGTTCTATCAGTTGCAAGATAAGTAAATGAAATAGCACATCATGAAATAGAAATGGTTTTGTTTTCTTCAGTTTTCTCATTTGTTTTGCTTCCCAGAATAACTCAGATTTTAATATCACGTGTGTATGTAAGTGATTTTCCGGTACTTCGTTAGATACTGGATATTAGGGTGAGTTTATGAATTAAAATAGTTATGTTACACTCTTACAATTAATCAACTCTTTTATGACTTTTAAATGAAACAAAGTAATCTCCATGCCGTCATAAAATTTAGACTGATTCATGCTTATGTGATAGATTTTATTTCGAAACAAAGAATATTTTTCAATTTCTGATATTTTAAAAAGTTTTTGTTACACTGTGAGAATGATTTTTTTTGGAGGGAACATAGTAAACAGACATAATTTTGTTTGTGCATTACGTTTTAAAAAAAGAATTTTCGCAGTCTGTATTTAAAAATCGATAAAAGACACGGATAAGCTATAGAGCTATTGGTTTACTAACTTAATAGAGAACTAGAGCGACAAGTACAGAACTGGACATTAGCTCCAGATGCTGTATTAAACAATAAAGTGGGGGAAATTTTGTTTATAGAATTTAGTCTAAAGTGAGTTGTCTGGAGTTAATGGATATCTAAACACAAAAACTTAAGATTTAAAACTACTATTATTTTTGTAACCCATCGTGATTAAGTTTCTTTAAAAATTTTATTTCAAAGCTTATAAATCCAGTGGGAGTGTTTTCCCTTCTATTTTCGTATACACTTCCACAACAGGCTGCGTTTTGTGCTTAGATTCGTCGGTTAGTGAAGCGAATCGAAAATGCATTTGCGACCAGTTTCTCTTCCCTTTGCCCGATTTGATTCCAAATTTGACACTGATCTCCAGTTTCGGTTGCAAGATCACATACCAAAATTCCTGTGCCTATCTTATTACGTTTCTGAATTATCGCTTCCAAATACACAAGAACAGACATATTGACAGACAGAACGCCGCCCCATGCCCCCGTGCCTGATGCTATTACAGCAACCGAAGCGTTGAATAGACATGAGACGCATATTGACAGACAGACACTCCGATGCTGTTTTGGTCCAAAATTTCATGCTCTTCTACCATTCGGATGGTAAAACCATGTTCCAAATTACATTCATCCAGTTAGTAGCGTTTTTTAATTATCTTGTTTACATGCACACGGTACAGGGAGATAGACGAAATTCCTTTTGACGCATTTCATCTAAAATTTTATAAAAATCTACAATTTTGATGTTAATATTACAAACAAAATTTCATCCTTCCAGTTCCAGAAGTTCCTGAATTATCATGTTGACAAGCAGACATGCATAGTTCCAGCAGTGGCTTTTCGGACTAAGGAAGGTCTAAAACGTGAATCTCGAGGTCGAATTTTTTGACGAGTACAATACTTTTCTTCCTATACCTCGTATAAGAGAAAATAAAAAATCTCTTTATAGAGAAAATAAAAAATCTCTTTATCAAACATGTAGAATGAATCAAAATGAATGCCTTGGTTTCAAATCTTTACCGTGATACAGGCAGTTACTGTACTTATTTGAACGATGCATACTTTAAGAGGTAATGTATTCAAGTATCACAGATGTTCAATATGTTCTCATTTCGTTACACGGTATACATCATTTCTGTTATATATTATATTATCTTACCAAGCCTTCTGTAGTATGTGTTACTTGTCTATTATGCTTCAAAATGTTAAGCTACCATTTTTTTTCTTACCAATTTCATATCAAGTGTATTGTAATGTGTTGTTTCTCATACCATAGCTAGTCATTATTCATCATTTCAAAATTCAATTATTCCCTTTTCCCCGTAAATCCAATCGATACCCCTTATGTGTACAACTACACTCATCCAAGAAAGCCTCTGTGCTCTGTTTCCTATGGATACATCGCACGGGGGTCAGGACAACTTAACGGAAACAAGGACAGATGTGAGGTCAATCATGTCTCCCTACAGGAGCACGGATGCACTTCCTTCCACATATACCCATTCAACTAACAGGGAACTCTTTGGGTTCCGAGCTCGGGGTATACAGTGGCGTTAATGTTAATGTAGCATGTTTCTGTCGATGCTGGTAATGGTGATGGGCACTGCACATGGAGGCATTACCTCAATAACATGCAATTACATCAGTGGATTGGTCTCTGAGCTGATAGAGGAACCACAGTACCCAAAACTTTTTCTGGCAGGGGGAGTTGTAGAAGATAGTGCATGCGTGCCTCCATGTCCACCGAGCACCACTGATATGAAAACTCGTGTAGCAGCTGCTATTAACAGCATTGACATGAACATACTACAGAGATTGGAAAGAATTGTATTAGAAACTCAATGTATACCGTCCAACATAAGGAGAGCATGTTAAGCGTCTGTGATACTTACATTCAAAAAAATAAAATATATTATCTGTTGAAATAAGTATGTTTCAAATAAATACAGCAATTACCTGTTGCACAGTAGAGCTTTGAAATTGGGGCATTCATTGCTAATCACCCTGTATATGTAATGTAAAGTCTTGTTAATAAAATAAGCGTAGAGGAACTTTAATGATAGCTATTACTGGTCAAATCTGAATTGGGTTGGTTTGTTTAGTTTTATGGTGCAAGAACCATGTTTTTAAGTTTTTTTCATTCCCGCAAATTTGGAGAAATCTGAAGGTATAAAAGTAGTAAACCAAATTTAAAATTATAAAGGTGGAACATTTCTTCTGTCAAGAATGAAATGTGGACCACTTTTTTAAAATTTTTAACTAGTTTAGAGATCTTTACTTCTTAATATAACGGTATATTCTTAACCTCTAATTCATAGTGGTTTATTCCAGAAGAGTAACTTATTAGATATGATTTTCTCTTTTTACCAATTTTAAATTATTTTTTAACGATAAACTAACAATAAAAATGATAAAGTTTAATTAGCGCAAAGATCTTCTCATCAAAAAATGCATTTCGACGTTGAAATTGTATTTTCTTAAGAATAGAAACTGGTTTGAAATATTAGACGAATATATCTTTACTTGCTTTGCAGCAAGCTTCTGATTCTGCTGAATTTTGGAACTTTTAAAGTTCTTTTTTGTTGCAAATACTCAATACAGCTTTGAACTCATATATACAAAAGTAATAACTGAACATAAAGATATATCTTGACTCTTTTCAGATTTAAATTTGGATTCACAATAACGCCTATAGGAATATCTAGAGAAGAAATTTAAGATAGTTCCTAGCATATGGAATAGTTTTGTATCACTTATGTAAATTTGTGATTTATAAGATATTCCAGGGAATTACAATTTTATATGTTCAAAAGAAGAAACAAGCAGGATCTTGCATATAAATTTCTTCATAATGCAAATATTATAAAAATATCGTTTTAGATTATTTTTAACGAAACATTATTTCGCAAAAGCGCTTTTGAATATTGCATCATATCACAAAAGGAAGGATAACAACTCAAAAAATAATGAATTAAAAAATAACTTCAGTGTAACAAAATGATATTTTTTCATGGTGCTTAGATAGAACCTGCCCTTTTAATGTCGCATAAAAACTTGTTTTTGTCGGATAAAAGTGCACTTTTAAATTGCATTATATTAATAACTACCTGGGAGTTAAGGTCAGGGTTTTTTTTCTGAACGTATACACAATTAGTTTCAGGTGAAATAAAAATAACATTTAAAAGGTAGTTAAATGCAAAATGCGGGTTGATTATATCGATTTTCTTAAAGTAATAACTCCTTGCTCCGTCTAGTTTAATAACGGGTCTCAGAATACTGACGCATAAAATTAAAACAAACATATTTTCTCTTACTTTTTCTTCAAATTTTTAATGCCTTCTTTTTCAAATTTTTATGACACATGAAATAACTTTAAAGATTTTAGTCATACAATTTTTCCTACGGTTTTGTTGTCATAAATCTACTTCAATAAAGAATAGAAGCCGGTTATGTAAGGAAAAAATGACCACGTTTTTTTTATATAAACTTTGTGGGGTTTTCTTTTGTTGACTTTGGGTAACTTTAATATTAAATACAGTAATGAGAAAGCTGAAAATTAAAATAAATTAAAAGAAAAAATAGTTTTCGAAATCACACTTTTATTAATGTGCTGAAAAATAGAAATTATTTTATATGAATTATTCTCTACCTTTTAGTCTTTAACGTATAATTCATTATTATATTGATTTTATAATCTTGAAATACATTTTTCGAAAATTCACCTACCAGGTGGCTCCACTCGTTTGCAACCACAGTTTAATTAAATTAATCAATTAACTGTTAATTAAGTTCTGATAATATTAAAATAGAGTATTTTCCTCTAGATCCCACAAGTGAACTAAATTTCCAAACACTGCTCAGGGCCGGATTTATGGATTTCTATTCCTTATGTCAGATTCCTTTATTTTGCGCCCTGTCTCCTCCAAAACTGTTGGTTATAATTTTCAGTTAAATATGTAATAGATTCTTTTTAAAACGGGAAAACACTTAGTAAGGTTTTACTAAACCTTTTTAATTTTTGACCCACATTATGTTTTTTATTCAAAACATTAATTATGAAATTGTATGAGATTAACACTGCAAAAAGAATGCACTATCCACCCGATCAGTGATATTGATAATATATGATATTTTCAGCATATTTATATCAAGTCTGGCGTCCCTTTTTCACATCCATGGCTCGGAGACTAAGTTTGAGTTTGAATAGTACACTGTAAAAAAAATCCCGTAAAATTTACGGTTTTAAACTGGCAGCTGGGTTGGTTGTGCAAAACCGTAAAAGTTACGAAGTAAATCCGTAGGTACAACGGTTTTTTACCATACAGGAACAAGTTTTTCCCGTAAAAGTTACGAAGTAAATCCGTAGTCACAACGGTTTTTTACCGTATGAAATCAAGTTTTCTCCGTAAAAATTAAGTCATCGAAGTAAGTGACGTCATCGACTGAGTTGAGTTGTTTTTCTCCTTCTGTTTGAGTTGAGTTGAAATGTGCATTATCAATTAGGAATATTAATTAATCAAGGCTTAATTATTAATTTCAATTAGTTTAATTAAACTTACTTGGACGATTTCGATGCAAGATGGTGACAAAACTTCTAACTTCTCCGAGCCGGGGATCGAAACCGCGTTCATAGAAATAAAAGGCAGTCGCTCTAACCACTAGACCACCGAGGACTTCATAAAATAAAGTAAAAATAATCTATTTGAGTTTTAAAGTCGCTATAGCTCTAGTGGCTCCACCTAGTGGTGTAAAAATCAACTATTGCCAGAACACGTGTTTTAAGGTTACGGAGATGGAATCCTATTAAAAACATGAAATGAATGCAATAAAATTACATTTAAGAAAAGGGAAAGTTATCGTACGGAAAGCAATACCGTATGACGAAAAATAGAATTTGAACTGACGGTTGTAAACCGTTTATGGCTGGAGCAAAAAACGGTGAAAAACCGTTTTGTCAACAAAACAGCTTTAAACCGTCAAATATAGGGAAAAAATCCGGGAAAAAAACGGATATTTTTTACAGTGTAATTGGATTTGCCGAGTTTCATGAATGACCGACAATATCGCGACGCTAAGGAAAAAAGACATCATTTTAGAGACCCTCGGCGCTCGCTTCGTGCACATACTGCAACTATAAACATGCACAACGTAAATGTACCGCCAGTTTTAGACGTAAAATGTTGCACTTACAGCCCTGAAATTTGGCACACAGGTAGTCGTAATGGTGACTTAATGCACCTCGAAGCCCGAATTTTAAAATGCACTCTAGAAAAAATTTATTTAATATTGTGTGGTATTTTTGGTTGATTTTTCATACTCATTTCTATATCATTTTTTCTAATAATCGTACCAAGAAAATTAGTACACCATAAGAAAGAACAAACAATTTCCGTTCTAATGAAGTTTATTTTAAACGTCTAAAAGTTTGTTTTAAATGAAAAATTTGCCGTACAATATTTTCTCTAATTTTAATAATTTTTAAAAATATTTTTTGCTATAATTTACAACAATACTTTTCATTGTTGCAACGCAATTCAAACCATCTTCATTGTTTTAACAAATATTTCATTGTTTTCTCTTTTATTGTTGAAAACTGAGTTAATATCCTAATACATTTTACTTTCCTATTTTATTTCACCAAAATTTTATGGAATCTGTAAACCAAGCTCTCTGAGATATTACGTATATTAATTTATACTTATAAAAAGCAATGTTTGTGTGTATGTGTATGTGCGATGTTTAGACAAAAATTATTGCACTTACAACCTTGAGATTTGGCACGCACGTAGTCGTAATGGTGACTCAATGCACCTCGAAGTCCGAATTTTAAAATTTAATCTAGAAAATTTTTATTTATTGTTTTGTGTTGTTTTGGATGATTTTTCGCACATTTTAGGCCGATTCATGAGAAATAATGATCATAGAAAAACAATCGATGTACAATTAGAAAAAGCAAACAGTTATCGTTTTAATGACGTTTGTTTTGAGAGTCTAACTTAATTTACTAAATTAAAAAAATAGTCACCTGGCCTGAGATACAGCAAGAACTATTTTGTTGGGTAAAAACCGCAGGTTCGTCATGATTTATTGGCAAGAGTCTTTCATCAAAAGCAAAAAACATTCATGAATCTTATCACAAAGGTAACCAGATAAACTGGATCACCACATCCTGCCTTAGCATCCGATATTCTGAATGGCAGTGGCCATTACGACAACTCGAGTACTGAGACCGAAGTACCCGCACGGTGTTGCCCGTGTAATCTTGACTTCAACAAAATATAAAAAATCCCACAATGACATAAAATATAGTTTTAAAAACGAAATCAAAACAGAAAAATATATATCATTGTACGCCGCCAGCCCATGAGATAGTAACAATACATACTGAGAACGTTTACTTGGTAGAAAGCTTCGCTTCGATCTGCAACAAAAAACTTCTCAGATCAAGAAAAAAATTAATTAAAAATGGGAGAAAAAAAGTATTTTAACCGTTCTTGTTTTAAATCAGGGAGAAATTTTCCAGTTATTACCTTAAAAAATTTAAAAGCAATAACAAAATTAGAACATCGGATGTAGGGTAATAAGTTTTAATTCTTAAATTCTTTCGGGAAAACTGATTTTTTTAAAAAAAATTCTCAAAATTCAGAAAATTATGTTAGACTTTCGAAAAAAACTTCGTTAAAACTGTAATTATTTATTATATCCGATGGTCTATCTGTTTTCTTCCTACGATTATCAGAAACGATATTGTGGCGAAATGAGCGCGGAAAAACACACAAAATACTACAAAATATTAAATAAAACATTTTCTGGATAAATTTTTAAAATTCGGGCTTCAAGGTGCATCGAATCACCATTACGAATAAATGTGTGCCAAATTTCATGGCTCTAAGTGCGATAGATTCGTCTAGACATCGCGCGCGCACACACACACAAATAAACACTCTCTTTTATAAGTATATATTTAAAAGTATAAGTATAGATAATTGTTTGCTCTATCTAATGGTGCATCGATTGTTTTTCTATTATCATCATTTCTTATGGATCGGCCAAAAATGTTCGAAAAATCACCCAAAAAACAACACAAAACATTAAATAAAAAATTATAAATTAAATTTTAAAATTCGGATTCGTGCACGTCTTTCGGAGCAAGTATGTTTCTTGGGGATAAAAAAAATCGCTATTTGAAAAAAGATATATTTTCGAAATCGTTTGGCACGTTCATTGGTAAAAAGAAATTCCTCCGTTATAAAGCTAATTAATTCTTAAATATCCCTCAATGTTTTCCTTAAAAATGAATGTTTAAACTTTATTTCGAAACCAAGCAAAAATTATTAAAATTTAAATTTACTTTTCGAAAGCAAATATAGATGCCATCTAATTAAAGTTCCCGTGCGTATGTCTTACGCTCATGATTGGAAATCAAATCATGTCAGAGGCTTATTTAAAATCAACATCTTCCGGACAAGTTATTTTTTTGTGAAAACAAATGATCGCAATTCGAAAAAAGTATCCTACCAGTGTCTTACGTATTTTTATCAAGTGTTATAATTCTGTGGGTTTAATACTACTCTATTTGCTCTTCTACTTGTAAGGAAAAAATATCTGTCTGCAATTTATCAATTAAAATGCAGCAAGTGTTTACATCTGTTAAGTAATCAGATATTAAAGTATTCGCTTTGCTTTACGCACTTGTAGTTTTATACATATTATTTTTATAAGCACCTGCATATATATAAAGTGCTCTTAAGAGCATCTACTTCAATTTCATTTACACGAAATCAAATAGAAGACCGAGGATAATTAGGTTACTTCAGGAAGTTCAACAAACATGCTTGCTCACGAAAGAATTGTTGACTTCTTAAAAACTCTTTATTTGCTCACATCAGAATTTTAAATGCATTCTAATGAGGTACACTTTCTGGTCAGAGTAAGATAACTGGAGAGAGTAAGCGAAAGAAATGAATTAGTGTTTTGAAGAACCCTTTTAAAATTTTATGGGAATATTTCGTTTCAATGCTAGAACGTGCATTGCTTGATTAATTTCCATTTCTTTGTTTCTAGTACAAAATCCTCGTCACTAATACACTAACGCTATTTGAATAACAATAAAAAATTTCCTTG